>JAODAL010020321.1:35000-69731 GCA_025379985.1 Phyllomedusa bahiana | reverse complement strand
TTACTGTAATTTTATTGAGCCCCGGTATCGATGCAAGGACGCAAAGAACCGTCCTTCTTCTGCACGAAGAAAAATCCAGCTCCGGCCGATGAGGAGGACTTGCGGATGAAGCCCTCTGTAAGTTCTCCCGGATGTAGGCTGACATGGCCTGGGTCTCGGGCACAGACAGAGGGTAGACCCTGCCCCGAGGAGGACTAGTCCCAGGCTGGAGATCAATGGGACAATCATAAGGCGATGAGGCGGAAGAGACTCACCGCTCTCGAAAACACATCCGCAAAGTCCGGGTATTCCGAGGCAGACCTGGCAATGGCTCTGAAGGGGTCGGCGAAGCCGTGGGGCGCACAAGGCGTGGTGCCGCCAAACAGGGTTTCAGACAGTCCGGTCCCCAGCGAAGGACTTCGCCCGTCTTCCAGTCCAGTGTAGGAGCATGAAGTTGCAGCCATGGAAGCCCCAAAAGAATCGCTGAGGAAGAACGAGGCAACACATAGAACGAGATCTCCTCCATATGTAGGGCGCCCACATAAAGGGACATCGCATCCTTCCTATACTGGATGGAATCGCTTAAGAGCTCCCCGCTGACCGAAGAGATCACCAGCGGCCTCTCTAGACGAACAACCGGGAGGCGGTACCGAGATACCAGGGAGGATGAATGAAATTCCTGGCAGATCCAGAATCCAAGAAGGCAGGAACCTGAACTACAAATCCTGAACTGGTGGAGAACCGAACAGGTATCGTTAATCGTGGAGAGGAGGAACTTTCACCCAGGGATGTCTCTCCCACGGTCCCTAGGTGCGAGCGTTTCCCGGATGCTGGGCTCGTAGAGGACAGTCCTGACGGTAATAAATTCGGGCGGGCACAGAAAGACATAGATTTTCAGTTTTGCCCGACGAGACCTTTCTTGCTCCATCAAATGGGCTCTAAAAACCCTTTCATGGGCCCTCGGAGGATGGCTGCGGAATTGTCAAGGGAGGCCTCTGGAAGACAGGAGCCAGAAGAGGAACACAGCAGGGCCGAACCAACTCACGCTCTTGACAGATCTCCTCCTGTCACTCGGTGAAGCGTATATCTATACGAGTGGCCAAATTAATCAAATCACTCAGGAAGGAAGGAAGATCTCTTGCAGCCAGTACATCCTTAACCCTGCTTGAAAGTCCCTTCTTAAATGTGGCGCAAAGGGCGTCGTCGTTCCAAGTCAGCTCCAAAGCCCAGGTAAGGAACTGGACTGCGTAGTTGCCAACTGAGGACTCGCCTTGGCAGAGATTCAGGAGTGCGGTTTCCGCTGAAGACACACGTGCGGGTTTTCCCCAAACACACTGCGAAATTCCTCCAAGAATGTCTGCAGATTAGCTGTCACCAGGTCGTTCCTATCCCAGAGTGGCGTAGCCCAGGCAAGGGCCTTCCCAGAAAGCAAGCTGACCACAAATGCCACCTAGGAACGCTCGGTCGGAAATTGGTTGGCCATTAGCTCCACATGCATGGAGCACTATGTAATGAAACCCCGACACAGCTTAGGGTCCCCCTCGAACTTGGACGGCAAAGGTAGTCGGAGCTTGGAGCCCCCAGTTGCGGGCGGAACAGCTGATGGAGGCGTAGACACCAACTGCGATGGCTGCTGCTGCTGAGCCAAGAACTGATGCAACATGGAGGTCAACTGGTTCAGTTGCTGAGCTTGTTGCACAATCTGCTGCGACTGCTGGGCAACGATAGCTGCGAGATCTGCCTCGCCGGGCAGGGGCACCTCGGCGGGATCCATGGCTGGATCTTACTGTAACGGGTGGGGTAGTGGATCCACTGGACCACCGTAAGCGGTGGTGTAAGTTTCGCCAGAGAGCGGAGTCTAAGTAGGTCCCGGTTTTCACCAGAGCCCACCGCAAAGCGGGATGGACTTGCTGCGGCGGGAGTCTACCAGGTCACTACCCCTGACTTGACTTGCTTGCGGTGGCAGCTGAGGTTTAGCGTGGTACAAAATCGTAAGGCAGGCTTGTAGTCGGGGACAGGCGGTAAGGTCAGGACAGGCAGCAAAGGTTCGTGGTCGTGGGATGTAGGCGAGAAGGTTCGGTACACGGAAATCAGGACAAGGCTAGAATAGACGCTTTCTCTGAAGGTAACAGGCACTAAAGATCCAGCGGGATATATAGGGTCAGCGTCCGGCAAACAACCAATTACCAGCGCGCTGGCCCTTTAAATTTGAGAGAACTGGCGCATGCGCGCCCTAAGGAGCAGGGACGCGTGCCAACTGGCAGGGGACTGCGGGAAAGCAGGAGCGCGGCGGTGTAAGTGTATGGGCTTAGGTGGGCGAGAGCGCCCGCAGCCCGACACACGAGCCGCGGCGCCACTTGTCCCTGGACCAGGGACCACAGCAGGTGCACAAGAGCAAGGGACTGCACGTAACACTACATAAGTGTTATTATTTTATTGCAAGTAATGGTCTAAGCCAGGCCTGCACAACATACTGCTGGAATGCCTATATAAACCTCACACCCATAAATGGTAATACCGCCAGTGTAGGTTTGGTCTTTATTGAAACCCTCATCTGTTCCTGCTGTGACCAGCTCCTCATGTAGGCTATTCAACAGATTCACAGTTCTCATGGTTACGAAGGCTTATTACCTCTGGAGACTGAATATTTTTTTTCTCCAGATGATGGAGTACGCCCTTGTCTTTTGAGCAGGTTTTACATGAAACAGCTTTTAATCATACTTTTTGTAGGGGCCACTTATGGGCTATTACAAACTTATCCTATCTCCCAATGTCTTAACCTTAACTAAGATGCTCCAGTCCCCTTAGGCCATGTTCACACGGCTTAAAATGGGCCGTATTTCGGTCCGTAATGACGCGCCGAAGTGCGCAAATTACGGGCTGAAAACGGCCCATTCATTACGGTAATCTGCAGTTCTCATAGAGAACTATGGATTACGTCTCCTCTCCCAGCCCGGCGAATCCGCCGGGAGGGGAGACAATTGACATGTCACTTTCTAGCGGTGTATACGCGCCGCTAGTAATGATTGTCTATGGGCCGGCGAAGTGCCGCCCCCCGCTCCCGGCCACACGGCGTAATTGCGGGACGTAATTACGTCCCGCAGTTAAGCCGTGTGAGCCTAACCTTATTAGTTTGGTTGCCTGTCTTTGTACTTTCTCTGTGACTGCAGCAATGCTTTGTAGAGTGCTAATATATTTCTGTTCCGCAAGTCCATGCCTCTTTTAATCATGCCAATATTCTTCTGGCCTTAGAGGCAGCCGATTGACATTGCATGCTGCTATGTAATCTATGATCTACAAGTACACCCAGATCCTTCTCAACTTCAGACTCTTCCAGTTTTTCTCTCCCTAACCAATATGATGCTTGCAGATTATAAGTACCCAAATGTCTAACTTTACATTTATCCAAATTGAACCTCATGTGCCAAATGCATGCCTGAAAACTCAGTCTATCCAGGTCTGCTTGCAATTTATGAGCATCTTCCATATATCGCATTATAACACATAGCTTCATATCATCTGCAGAAACAAAAGTTCACTCTCCGAAATCATTAATTAAAAAAAAGGGAATACCTTGGGGTACACCATGTACAACTGTGGATCACTTGAAGTAGGAAGCATTTGCCACTACTCTCTGGATACAATCGATTTCTGTATGAGGAGATCAGAACTCATTTAGGGTATCGACAACTCACAATTTTAAATGTTATATCTTAATGTCTTAGTACTAAGCCAGAACTGCCAATACTGGAGTATTCTATAACATCTAATTTGTTGCTTCCCAGTTGATTTATTAGTTGACACCTAACATTTTCACCAAATTGCCATCAATGTAAAATGTATGAACACTTATGTGGTTTAACTAGAAGGTATATCTATATATATATATATATATATAATAATATAAAATAAAATATATATATAAAAAAAAAATATAATATATAAAAAACACTCCTAATATTTTATCAAATCTTCATAAATGTATTCTGTCAAAATTTTTGACCATAGAATGCATAAACATATGCTAAAGAAAGTAAAAAAGTCATAAGGCACATGCGATTTTTGTAGTGTATGCTCCTGGCAAAGGAGTATCCTTGGTCTGTATTGCAATGTCCTGGCGTGGAGTTTCCTCAAACTGATTAGCAGTGTCCTAGCACGGAGGATCTTCAGACTAAACGGTAATCTCCTGGAGTGGAGGGTTTTCAAACGAGATCACAATCTCCTGGCGTTCTCCTGTTACGGAGAACATACAGAGGTATGAAGACTAATCTTTTCAGAGTCCTGTGGCCATAACAGCCTCAACAGGTGTGCAACACCGCGACGTTTCGGAGTCCTCAAGATTGAGGAAGGGGCGTGACCCCGAAACGTCGCGGTGTTGCACACCTGTTGAGGCTGTTATGGCCACAGGACTCTGAAAAGATCTAGTCTTCATACCTCTGTATGTTCTCCGTAACAGGAGACGCCAGGAGATTGCTACTCGGTACATTACCTACTCCATGCCAGGAGATTGCAATCTAGTTTGAAAACCCTCCATGCCAGGAGATTACTTTACAGTTCAAGGTTCCTCCATGCCAGGAGATTACCGTTCAGTCTGAAGATCCTCCGTGCTAGGAGACTGCTATCAGCTTGAGGAAACTCCACGCCAGGAGATTGCAATACAGACCAAGGATACTCCATGCCAGGAGCATACACTACAAAATTGCAAGTACCTTATGACTTTTTTACTCTCTTTAGCATATGTTTATGCATTCTATGGTTGAAAATTTTGACAGAATAAATTTATGAAGATTTGATAAAATATTAGGAGTGTTTTATATATATATCTTGAAAGAAGTTGGGGCGGATGTGAAGGCGCCCACGTTATACACTCCAGCACAAGCGATATTTAAATTTGAGGTCCTATATAATTAACAAGAAGGTGGCACAATACATAGAGTCTAATCATGTGTAATCATAGCCACACAGTGCTAAAGGAATTTTTCTTTTTCTTATGACCTCAGCTAAAGGAAATCAGGGATTTCTACCTTTATGGAGAACATCCAAGTTCCCCATGAATTTGGCTCTGTAAGTAGAGGTAGACACATAAAAGAGCATACTTGGTAGAGAGGTGGACTTGCATATGTGTGGTTTTCTCCATTGAAGTCAACGGATATAATGGAAATAGCTGAACAAGCATGACTACCTCCTGTTTGTAGCAGCCAATATCCGCCTTGTCCGGCAAAGAAAGTCAGGAGGCTAAATTTCTCTTAATAGGTAGTCACAGAAATCCTGTGAAAATATTTGAAAAAACAATAATTTGCTCCACTCTTTGCAACTTAAATATTGCCCAAATAGTAGTTGTTTAAATGGACTCCTGAATTTCTCCATAGGATTGAGCATTGCCAATAGCTACAGGTGAGTGCCTGCATGCATACACCTCCATCAGACTTCTCGGGTTCATCTATAGACATACAAGTATTTTCCTACCTCCCTATAACCTAGTTCTTGTTCCACTGAGATAGGGAGAGAGGATTTGTCTTAACAGGCGGTGTTTGTACTAGTTTACACTTTGTGCTTCTTGGCACTAGAACTATGACTTGTTAATCTTCCATAACAGGTGGAGGCATTATATATCACACGAGTGGGCCGTGTACCTTTGCATGTAATAATATCCCTTTTGTTTTTGTTTGCTAATTAAATAAAGCAGATATTTAATACTGTACGCCCCACACAGAGATCTAAACTGACTCAATGTCCATGATTGTTGCATATTTGTGATACTAAACAGTTTGTGATCTTTACATATGTGCAATATCTCACAAAAGTGAGTACACCCCTACCATTTTTGTAAATATTGTATAATATCTTTTCAATTGACAACACTGAAGATGTGACACTAAGTAGTCAGTGCACAGCTTGGATAACAGTATAAATTTTGTGTATCCTCAAAAGACAACACACAGCCATCAATGTCTAAACCGCTGGCAATAAAAGTGAGTACACCCCTAAATGAAAATGGACAAATTGTGCCCAATTTGCCATTTTTCCTCTACGGTGTCATGTGACTTGTTAGTGTTACAAGGTCTCAGGTGTGAATGTGGAGCAGGTGTGTTAAATTTCTGATACTGGTCACTGGAGGTTCAATATGGCACCTCATGGTAAAAACTGTCTGAAGATCTGAAAAAAATCCCTAAGTGGAAGGTAGGGAAGTGCAAGGTCTATAACATCCACCAGCTCCATGATGTCATCATGAAGGAGTGGAAGAGGATTCCAGTGGCTGCAACCTGTGAAGCTCTAGTGAACTCCATTCCTAAAAGAGTTAAGGCAGTGCTGGAAAATAATGGAGGCCACACAAAATATTGACACTTTGGGCACAATTTGTCCATTTTCACTTAGGGGTGTACTCACTTTTGTTGCCAGTGGTTTAGACATTGATGACTGTGTGTTGAGTTATTTTGAGGGCACACCAAATTTACACTGTTATACAAGCTGTACACTGACTACTTTACATTGTATCAAAGTGTCATATCTTCAGTGTTGTCCCATGAAAAGATATAATACAGTATTTACAAAATGTCACTTTTGTGAGATACTGTAACGTAATATTAGATTTACATTTATTATATTTTTTATTCGACACCTAAAGCAACTATGTGAAATATCAACCTTTTCCTGAAAGTGTCCCTCCAATTTTAAAACAACTTTTTATAATCAACAGTACAAGCAAAAATGAGAAACTTTGTGATATATCTTACTAAAGAAATAAGCTTATTTTCCCGTCAATCAGCATCATTCTCTCCCCCTTCCCACTGAGAACTCCAGTTATAGCTGCCCATAGAAGTCTATGGAGAGAGGGGAAGTGAAAGTAAGAGTTTCTCACTCACACAAGCCTCAGTATGGAAGACATTAGACAGCACTAAGGAGCAGTGTAGCTGTGAGTCCACCTCTGAGGTCAAAAAACCAACCCAATAAACAGACAGAGCTATCTCTGGGTGTCTCTCTGCCTCTCCTTCCGCCTCTCCCCACTCAGTAGACCTGGATATAACCTCAGCTCTTAGGCTAGGTCTACACAGAACAGGGTTTTGCACAGATTTTCGGCGGATTCAGTATTTTGAAACCAACAAAAATCTGACATTAACCTGGGTTTGAAAAGACCCCCAAGTGAGAAACCGTGCTGTAGTCTAACAGAAAAAAAAAAAATTTTTTTACTGTTGCTTTAAACCCCAAAAACCCCCGGACCCCATTTTTGGGCCTCCTGCCCAGAGACCCATTTTTAAATCTGGCATTATCACTTTATGTGAAAATTTAACTTTTTTGCCCGCTTTAACCAATCCATGTAAACCCAAAAATTGCTTTCCCCCCGTGACAAACATTGGTTTTAAACATGGTAAGAAATTTTTTGGCCCCAAAAGCCCTTTTTATTTTTTGTGAAAAAATCAAAAAATCAAAAAAATTTTTAAAAAGAGCGGTCCCACCCCGCCAGGGCCGGCGGGGGAAAACGCCGCAGAGTAGGAACAGGTCAGGTGATTACCGGGCGAGCGCGCCCCCGGGCCCCTTTTTTAAGCGCCACCCGCCCCCGGGCAGGGATCCCGGAGAGAGGGAAAACGGGTGCCCCTGGGGCCCCGGGGGGGCCCGGGAGCGCAGCGCTGCCCCCCAGTCCCCACTTTGGGTCCCCCCCCCCTCTTTTTGGGCCCAAAGGAACCTGCGAAAAGATCCGGGTTCCAAGAATTAAATCTGGTTCCCAGGACCCTCTTTTTGGACCTTTTACCCCCAGCCCCCAGGAAAAACCCTTTTTCCCCCCCGGGAAGGTCTTCGGGCCCAAAAAGCCCTTTGCCCTCAAATAAAATCGGGGGGCTCCACCCCCCGGGAAGAACGCACTTTTAAACGAGAGAACCGGGTTTTAAAAGACAAGGGGCTTTGGGAGGGAGACTTAAAGGGCGTTAGGAATCCGAAAAAAGGGGGGTACAAAATTTTTGTACACCCTGGAAAAAATTTTAGGGGAGCACTCAAAAGGCCCCAGAAACTCCCGGACCCCAAAATTTTATAGCTGGAACCTTGTGGCGTAGGGTTCTGGCGGGCCCCCCAAAAACCTTATCTCCTGGCTGGAATTTTGGGAGGGGGCCCCCTCCTCTTGTTTCCCCTGGGTCTTCAGGGCGGGCAAGGCCCGGATTAAGGCAATTCGGGTCCCCTTCCAAATGGCCTTAAAGTCCTGCACTTGGTTTTTCCACAGGGGGAACCTCGGAAGCGTAGCCAAGGGGAGGGGGGGGCGGGGGTCCGCCGTAAAACCCACCAGGAATGGAAAACCCACCCCGAAAATCAGAGTCCCGATGGTTTGTAGGAGAACTCGGGCCCAGGGAACCCGCTGGGCCCTTTTTGCCGGACGGGACGGACCAAAATGGCGGGGAAATTCCCGCCCAATATCTGTTTCACCCCCCTCCATTTGGGGGACCATTAGTCTGGGGAGGAAAGGGCCGAAGAAAAGCCCCAATTTTTAATTTTCAAGCGAGAACACCGGGCCCGCCAGAATTTGGGAGAAAAAATTGGACCCCCATCAACAACATATGCAGGGTAACCCAAAGAAAGACAAAAATTTTCGGGGAAGAAATTTTCCCCCAGTTGAAGAGCCGAGGGAAAAACCGGGGAGGGCACGAATTTGGGACAAAAAAGAGAATCTACCCGGACCCCCCCAATGACAAAAACCCCCAAGAGGGGGGGAAAGGGTTTCCGTGATTAACCCCAAGAAAAAGTGTGTCCATGGAGACTCAAGGAGGGGCAGGGGGCCCTAAGAGGCCCGGGGCCTAGGGGTTTTTGGGGAACCTTGTTCCGGGCAAAAAGTTCCCAGGAAAAACAAAGCCCTTTGGCCCGTCCTGGGGCATTTTTGGGCCACCAGAAGCGCCGTGAGATGGGGGCCGGGGACTTTTCGAATCCCGGGGTAACCCCCCTAAGAGAACAAGGGCCCCCCCCCAAAATTTTTCCCCGCTGAGCCCCGGCCGAACGTATTTTTTTCCCCGGGTTAAAAACCCCCAAGATCCACAGGGCCCCCCGCGTGGATCACCCTTCGGGGGGCAAAAAAATTGGTGCGGGGGACACAGGTTTTTCTCCAGTAACGCCCAAGGTTTCGGGAGAGGGAAATCACCCCCTTAAATTTTCTTCTGGGCCCGGCCGGGAAGTGAACGAAGTCAAAGCGAGAGAAAAAAGTGACCACCGGGCCCTGGCGAGGATTCAAACGCGGGGCAGCAGGAGGTACGAAGATTCTTGTGGTCCGGGAAAAAACGCGAATGGGTGACGAGCCCCCTTTCCCGCAAATGTCGCCACTCCCCCCAGAGCCAATTTGATGGCCCGCATTTCCCCCAACTCCTATGGTGTAGTTTACGCAGCCCGGGGAGAAGGGGACGGGGAAAAAAAACCAAGTAACCTTTTTTCCTTTAGGGCCCCCTGGGTCAGGACCGCCCCCTCCCAAAAGGAAGAGGGATTTCCCCCTCCAGGCAAATCCTTATTTCCCGGGTCCTTTCGAAACCCGGATGGTGCCGAAGAAAACCCCCCCCCTGACTTCAGTTGAGAGAATTTCTTCCCCAGCAACGGGGCCAACATCTCGGATTGGGATTCTTTCCCGGGTTTAAGCCCCAAAATGGGAGCCACCAAACAAAAAAGAAGTGGGGAATAAACGCCGGGAGAAGTTGCGAAAACCCCGGAAGCGTTAAACGCCCCAAGACCGACAGGGCGTGGCCACTGCTGGGTCGCGGAAAGTTAAGGGGGGGTCCCTCTGCAAAACCAAAATCGGAGACCCATGTAACCAAGGAAAAGGGGGATTGGCCCGGTTGGAAAAACCCACACTTCCCAGCTTTGGCATAAGTCGTTTTATTTTCCCCAACCCTCCCCAGGGCCTGGCGTACTTGTACCCATAGTCTGTATTTCAGGGGAAAAAAAAAAAATATCGTCCAATACACTATGCCATGTTTTTAGCAAGTCTCTGAATCGCAATTTTCGAATTCCCCAAATAACTGGGGGTTGCCCTAGCCCAAAAAACATCAAAGAATACTCGAAATGACCCCCCCGGGGGTTGAAAGCCCCTTTTCCCCCTCGTCCCCCTCCCCGAAAATTTTGACGAGGGGTTTTAGGGACCGCGCAGGGGCCAATTTTAAAAAACCTTGGCTCCACGAAAGACATCAAAAGAGCTTTCCCATAAACAAGGGGGGAAAAGGGGAAACGAATCTTACGTGGTTTTTGTTCAGTCCCCCTGAAAACGATACACGGCCAAGACACCCTCCTTTCTTTTGGACCAAAAAAAAGCCCGCCCCGGCGGGCCCAGGGGGGGGTTGCAGATTTAAAAACCCTTTTCCAAATTCCCCTGATTAAGACGACATGGCCTGAATTTTCCCGGCATGGACAAAAAGGGTAGGGCCCTACTCCCCCGGGGGGGCGGTTCCGGGAAGGGGTCTATGGGCCCCTCCCCTAAGGCCCAAGGGGGAAAAAACTTCTCCCGGGCCCGTTTTTCCCCCGGAACACATCTCCAAAATCCCCGGGACTTCCCCCTGGCAGAAACCCGGGAGAGGGCTTGAAGGGACGACTGGGACGGAGAGATGGACCCCCGGGCGGGGCCCCCCAAAAAATTCTGGCACTCCCCAAACCCCCGTAGAAAATTCGCCTGTTCCCCCAATCAAGCGTAGGTGGGGTGACGGTTTCGCCCGGGGGAGCCCCAACAGAACGCCGGGAAAAAGCGCGAGGCAGGACAAAAGGAATTTTTCCCCCCTTTTCCCTGTGGGGAGGAACCCCCACCCCCCAGGGGCCGGGGGCCGGGGGATGGGAAATGGAAAGGGTCGCTAAAAATCTCCCCACTGACGGATGAATTAGCAAAAGGGGTTTTCCCAAACGAAAACTGGCACGCGATAGCGAACACCAAGGGGGCCGAATAAAGTTCCCCCCCAGGGCCCAAATTTCCCGGAAGGCGGGAACCCGAAAGATAGGCCCCGCCTCCGGGTTACCTCCACGGGGAACAACAGTCCCGGGAGGGGAAAAACCCGAGCACCTAGGGACCCCCTCTCCTACGGCTCCTAGGTGCGAGGGGTTTTTCCCCAACGCTGAGGACGGCCCGCGGACAACTTCTACGAACCAAAATATTAACGACAACATCTACAACTCAATTTTCACAAGTGAGCACGGTCCCCCCCGAAGGGTTTTTCAGTGGGAAACCCGTTTGGGGGAGGAGTGAGAACTCTGGAACACAGGAGCCAGATAGGTAGAAGGCGTGGTTGTTTCCCCAATCACGCTCCTGGGGGGAGGGCCCCCCTGTCCTTTTCTGGGAAAAAACGCAACAGTCAATCGTTTTGGCCCCGTGGTGAGCTCGCTCAACGAAGAAAGGAAAACCCGCTGCCAGCGCCTCCATTACTCTTGGGACCCTCCTAAAAGTGGGGCAAAAGGCAGCGTATTCCACGACAGCTTGGAGGGGAAAGGGGGTGGAACTAGACCCCATAATCCCTACGGGGGAGTCCCCCCCGACGTAGGCTCAATAGCGCGTCCCCCGCAGAAGACCCTCGCCCCAGGCTCCTCGAAAACCTCGGAAATTCTGAGAGGAAGGCCCCGTAGGGCTGCGGTCCCCGGGGCATCCCGGGCCCCAAAAAGGGGTCCCCAGGCCCGGGCCATCCCCCGGGTAACAGGCCCCACCAAAAGAATTCCCCCTTTGAGCTTTTCGGTAGGAAAATGGTCGGCCCCCTTTAGCCCAAATTTCATGGAGCACTGCGTGATGAAAAACCCCTGGGGGGAAAGCCTTTGAGCCCCCTCAAAAATTGGAGGGAAATAGGAAGGGGGGAAGCTTCGGGCCCACTTTGCCACGGGACGGCCGGGGGGATAGGGAAACCCCGGGGGAAGAGGCAGGGTTTTCGGCTGCTGGGACGCCAAGGGAAATTTGGGGGCCTCAAAAGGGGGAAAAACCCGACCCCCAAAAGCTGGCTTTTTTTTCGTGATCTGCTGCGACTGTTGGGCGACAATGTTCGTGAGATCCGTAAGACTTGGCAGGGGCACCTTGGCGGGATCCATGGCATGATCTAACTGTAACGGCTGGGTAGTGGATCCTCTGGACCACCGCAAGCGATGGTAGTTAAGCCACGCCAGGGAACGGAATCTAAGTAGCCCCCGGTTTTCACCAGAGGCCGCCGCAAAGCGGGATGGACTTGCTGCGGCGTGAGGCTACCAGGTCGTCCACCTTGACGTGACTTACTTGCGATGGCGGCCGAGGTGCAGCGAGGTTCAGAGTCGTAGTCCAGTAAACGTAGTCGTGGGCAGGCCGTAAGGTCAGGGCAGGCGGCAATGGTTCGTGGTCGTGGACAGGCAGGATGGTCAGGGCAGGCGGCAGAGGTTCGGAATCGAGAAACGTAGCAAGGGGTCTGGTACACGGTAAGGCGAGAATATACTTTTGGAACGCTTTCTCTAGGGCTCGGGGCAACATAGATCCAGCAAAGGAAGTCCCGCTGATGTCACTAATAAATAGGGGCAGCACCTGGCAAGCAGCCAATTATCGGCGCGCTGGCCCTTTAAATGCACAAGGACGAGCGCGCGCGCTAGAGAGTGGGCACGCGCGCCACGGCCGACAGAGCAGGAACGAGGTCAGGTGAGTGACCGGAGCAAGCGCGCCCGCGGCCCGTTGCGCCACCTGTCCCGGGCAGGGATCCCGGAGAGGGGGAACGGGTGCGCCTGCGGCCCGCGGGCCAGAGCGCGGCACCGCCCGCTACAGGCATGATGCGGCAAGCAAAATTCAGCTTGCCCAAGAGGGACTGCAAGTCCCTCAGCGTTACCTTTTTACTCACCAGAATCTTCCCTATCTCCCGCCTCAAATCCTCTAGCTTGTCTTCCGGCAAGCTACATTCCATGAGCAAGGAATCGATCCTAATGCCCAAGAAATTAATAGCAGTAGTTGGGCCCTCTGTTTTCTCAGGGGCCAATGGGACCCCAAAATGCCCCGCTACCCACTGCATCGATGCCAACAGCGACCCGCATAATTCTGAGTCCGCTGGGCCAATGCAGAGAAAGTCATCTAAGTAGTGGATGACAGAAGGCACCCCCGAAACGTCCCGGACCACCCATTCCAAAAAGGAACTGAATGCTTCAAAATAGAAGCATGATATCGAACACCCCATCGGCAGACACCGATCGATGTAAAATACCCCTCCCAAAAACAACCCAATAGTCGCGCGCGGTCCGGATGTAGTGGCAAAAGCTGAAAGGCGGATTCGATATCCGTCTTGGCCATGAGAGCCCCACGGCCATACTAACCCAATGAAGCGCTGCGTTGAAAGACGTGTAAACTACCGAAGAGAGTTCGGGATCGATACCGTCGTTCACCGACAAACCTCTGGGGAACGATAAATTATGGATCAGCCTATACTTGTTGGGCTCCTTTTTTGGGACCACCCCCAAAGGAGAAACCACCAAGTCAGGAATCGGCAAGGATGCAAACAGGCCCGCCATCCTGCCTAGAGCAACCTCTTTGGCTAATTTATCAGTTACTACCCCAGAGTGTAAGCGCGCCAACCGCAAATTCCTCGTTGAAAAGGGGACTACGTGGGCAGGCGACAGGATACGAAAACCCTCACTAAACCCCTCCTGTAATAACACTGCTGCCGACCGATCGGGGTACCTATTTAGGTACGGAACCATCGCGTGAATGTTCACCGGCGTCGCTCCCTTGAGAATCAACAGCCCCTCTTCCCTTTCCCTTTCGCATGCACCGTGACGCCCCATGAGATGCTGCACTGCACACGGAGCAGACGTGCTTAAAACGGCAGGCTGTCCCAAACAGACACTGATTGTCGTTAAACTGCCAGCAGATACCGGCCTTAAATCTCCCTTGGGAACCGCCCCCAAACGACCCGGCACCCCCCTGCTGCCTGGAGCCACTAGGTCCTCCCTGAAAGGACTGTCCATAATGCCTGGGAGCCATAACCCACAGCCACAACCCGATGTCCTTATGATCCCATCGGATTGAAGGACGCACTGCTTTCCGTTGACGAAATTTTTCGTCGTAACAGAGCCACGCCTGACCCCCATAAACCCTCTGCGTCTCCCCTATGGAGTCCATATAGCAAAACAATGCCAAACAGTTCTCCGGGGACTTTTCTCCAATGACGCTTGCCAAAATGGCAAACGCCTGCAACCAATTTGTAAAGGTCTGCGGAATCAACCGCCACCTCCGCTTTTCCTCTTCTTCTTTTTTGCTTTCATCCCGTTTTCCTTTCACCAAATTAAACTTTTCAAGAGGGAGGAGGGAAAAAATTTCGACTTACTCATCTTGCCAAATTTTTTCATTCATCTCTTTATTCAGATGTACGCCTAACGTGCCATCAAAACATACGTAGACCTCCCCTTTTGCCTTATCATCTAAGCGCACCCTATCCACCGAATCTTGTTCAGTTTGCACCGAAACCGTCACCCCCTTACCCTGTCCACTACTCGCTCCCAGCTCGCCCACCCCGATCGGAGAGGGTAGAGGACCCCCTAACGATGTCACCCCCGAATCCCAAGCCGACACTGGTGACGGCCCCGCCAGTCCGCTCGACCCTTGGAACCGTACCAACAAGTTCCTTAAACTCCCTGCCAACTCCTGCCACGTCGGAACCAAACCCCCCCCCCCCCCCTTCGGAGCTACCTCCCTCGCCAATCCCTGCGACGAACACCCCGACAGAGACAATACACACATAGAAGACAACTCACCAGGCTGCACGGCAGCTGTGTTCCCGCCAGCCGCGCTGCCCGATCCCTGAAGATGGTCACCCGGCTCCCGGTCACTGCCGATTCCCCCTCGCATTCCGACCTCCGAAGGCCGTCGACTCCGTACCAGGTGGACTTCTGACCGAAGCCGCTCGCCCAAATCCCTCGGCGGAGGGCCCCCAGGTGGACCCCCTTGTCGGTTCAACAGCTCCAGCCCTCCCGGGCCACCCATCCACCAGTCTTCCGTTCCTCAGTTATGACGTAGGCTGCTTCCCGCCGCGAATTCCTCCGAATCCACATCCCGCCGACGATCCATAGCGTGCCCCCTGACTGGATCCTCGCCAGAGGACCCCGCAGCTGGTCCTTACGCCTTGATGACAGGAGCCACAGCCGACGCCACCCCCGAGCTGGGGCAGCGCCCGCTGTGCTCCGCTGGGTCCACCCGCCTACATGGATTCCTCCCGGGTCGAACCGCGCGAGACCGCCCTGATGAACGCGCGGTCCGGCCTGGAGGGTCCCGAGAGGGGCTCCGACGGCGTGCGCGGACCCGGGGGGTTATTTCGGGGCTAAGGCGCTCTGGGGGGCGGGTCCGGCGCCTGGAGGAAGCCCCCGGGCCAGAGCCCACACCAGGAGAGGCAGAGGCGCCCGCAGCAGAAGCCACTGATGCCGAAACTCCCCCCAGAAGCCAGGCTGGGCCGCGTTCCCCGCCGCATGCCTGAGCTGCGCCAGCAGCTCTTCTACGGCTTCTAAACCGGCCAAATCGCACACTCTCTATAGCGTTGGTGATACAGTTTGAAAATAACAGCCACACTGATGCCGCGCGGGACGCGGCCTTATATCCTGGCCCCTCCCACACTCTGCGCGTCTAACTCCGCCCCCGAACCCGACGCCACGGCCGTCGCACCGGGTCATGTGGGGCCTCCCACTAGGGCTGCGCCCCCATGTCCGGCCCCGGCCTTGACCATTAAACCTGTCTGACATACAGATTAAAAAGTGCCGGAACAAGGAGTCTTTGACCCACCATTTTAGTTGAACTGGACATTGACTATACCTGTTCTGGGCCACAGCATGACCCTTAAATCTGCATGACCCGCAGATTAAAAAGTGCCTGAAAAAATGAGTCTTTGAACCACCATTTTAGTTGAACTGGACATTGACTATGCCTGTCCTGGACCGCAGCATGACCCCAAAACCCACGTGACCCCCCATGACAATGATGATGACGACATTTGTGGCCGTGACTGGGAGGACGAGGAGGTAAGACTGCTGGATGCAGGTTTCATTAACCACTGAAGAACAGATTGGCGAAGCTGTTCGTTATTGAGATTCACAGAGCCCTGAACCAGCGATGACAGGCCTGACGGTCCTGCAACCGACCGTCCGTTGGCTTGCGTGTTGTCGCCAGCACTGGAAGGAGCACCTTCTCTCGTACCTCTACCTCCATGTCCTACACCCCTCTTTGCTCGCTTACCACTTGCATTTCGCTCCATGTTCAGAAAGATAAAAATTTAAGAAGGTATGGAAGAGTTTTTGACAGTCTCTTATTGAACGACGGCAAATCACAGCAATGACAAACGAGAACAGTTACTAGAAATTGTCGTACAATGGGGCTATTTGAAAAAAAACTGGAGCCGCACCACGTGCAATACAGCTATTTAAAAGTTATACGGATAACAAACGGTGTTTTTTGCACCAATGAAATACACCAACAGTAACTACAAAATTTCTGTATCCAAATTTAAGTACAAGGTGGCTATTTGAAAAAAAACTGGGGCGATCAAAAGTGAAATACAGCTAACTACAAAATTTCAGTATTCAAATTTAAGTAAAAGTTGGCTTTTTGAACAAAACTGGGCCGCACAAAATAAAAAGTACAATTTCACCTCAAGTGCGAGGTGTGCTGGCCAAAAACTGGTAAAAAAAAAGCCATTTCAATGCAGGTTCAAAGCCAAGTCGGGGCTGCACAATATACACTCTTCTTTCAAAAGCCTGCCTGCCTGCCTGTCTGTGATCGCCCACACCCCCCCTAGCCCCGCGGCTGTACAGCGCTAGATGCTTCTTTAAAAAGTCTCTGTCTAACTAACTAAGAGCTGAAATTCTCTAATCTACCTATATTCTAATGTTCACAGCTAAAAGCATAGTTGTCTGTATGAATAAAGAGAACTGTGTCTCTGGGCTGAGCTGTATTGAGAGAGACCTAGCACACGTCCTGCTCTAGTGAGAGACACTGAAACACTGATGATGAACAGGAAAGGCTGTTCTATGCAAAACGAGGTCATGTGATTTTTCCAGCAAATGACAACCATACACATCACAGTCATGACGTTGCACACCCAGCTCACCCTGCTCTATGCTCTAAGCTGATTTGCTGGCCGCCAAAATGACAGGAAGCGCCGAAAATGGCGCGATAGTAATAGATTATGTGCAGATTTTCACCTACATCATCGCGTGATCGGAAAATTCCGATCAACCTAAAAATCGAGCCGATTTCAACTTTGTCGATCCCTAGTTAGCAGCTAAAGTGGTTCTCTGGGACTATTTTTTTATTTGTTAAAGATCTCACAAATGAATTATACTGAACTTTGTAGTTGATACTCATTAAACAATATTTACCTGTTCTGATTTGCAAAAGCAGGCAGATAGCCCTTAACTCCATCCCTTCCTTCCTAACGCATGTGACATCCATTGATCATGTGCCTTTGCTTCTGCTTTATGGACGTTTTGTCATCACTCAGTGTGTGTGCTTTGAAGCCAAGCTCAGCTCAGAAACACTCCTCTGTAGTAGGCATCACCTGAGCAGAGAAAGATCTGTCTGCCTCAAGTGACTCATTAGTAGTGTTGAGCGATTTTTATCGACAAAGTTGAAATCGGCAAGGTTTTTATGGTGATCGAAATTTTCCCAGATCATGCATAATTAAGGTTAAAATTGAGATCATCTATTAAGATCGCGCCTTTTTGGGCGTTTCCCTGAATTTTTTGGCGGCCACAAATCAATTACAGAATAAGAGCAGGGTAAAAAAAAGGTGTGGCCCGTAAATGACTGGGATGTGTAGGTTCGTTTGCGGGAAAAAACACATACCTCGTTTTACATAGAACAGCGTTTCCTGTTCAGCCCCCATGTCTCTCAGCGTCTCAAGGGATAGGACCGCGCTCTGCCCCGTGGCCAAAAAGCTCAGCAAAATTGTCTATTTTGCACAGAGAAACCCTACTTTTGCTGTGATCCCCTTCCAATTTAGTTTGATTAGAGATTTGAAATTTTATGGTTAGCAAGAATTTTAAGCAGCATCTCCGCTGTAAAATCACGGGGTGGGGGGGGGGGGGGGGGGGGGGGGGGGGTTTTCGGGCGAACACAGACAACTCTTCTATAAAGAACACTGGATAAAGTTTACCAAAACTTAGTGTGAAAATTGTAGTGGAAATCTTTATTATTAACAGTTTGCTATTGAAATATTTTCCCGGAATTGGCAGCCTGAATTATATTGGAAAAAACATCATTTCTAGTAACTCAGGGCTCTTTGTTTGCTGCAAAACTCCCCTTTATTATCATATACATTTCAGATAGGTGTTCATTTTCAATTTTCCCTTTTCACCTTGACTGTTATATTCCACCTTGCAGTTAAATTACAATAAGCAATCTTGTAGTCAGCACAGGTTGTTTTTGCCAAAAATAACCCTGTATGACGAAAAATCAAAGTTACGTGTTTTTTTACTTTTTCGCACCCAGCATAGTTCATTGACGCAGCATCCACGAAAACTTAAAACAGCAATTTATATTTACCCCAGGTGAATTGAATGGGGAAAAAGTACCGTTTTTTTATACCAAAAAATAACAGTTACGTGTTTTTTTTAATTTTCCCCACCCAGCATTGTTCATTACGCAGCATCTACGTAAATCTTAAAAACAGAATTCATATTCCCACAGTAAATTTGAAAGGTGCAAAAAATATCGTTTATTTACCAAAAATAACATTACGTTTTTTTTTGATTTTTTGCGCACCCAGCATTGTTCTTTGACGCAGAAAACCACTAAATCTTAAAACAGCAAATTCTATTTCACCAAACAGGTAAATTAAAAGGGTGCAAAAAAATACCGTTTATTATATCAAAACTAACGTTACGTGTTTTTGTTTTTGCACACCCACTTGTTAATTGACCAGACTACTTAATTTTAAAACAGAAATTCATATTCCCCACAGGTGAATTGAAAGGTGCAAAAAAAATCTTTTATTTACCAAAACATAACATTACTGTTTTTTACTTTTGGCGACCCGCATTTTTCATTGACGCAGCATCTACGTAAATTTTAAAACAGAAATTCTTATTCACCAAAGGGTGAATTGAAAGGTGAAAAAAAATACCGTTTATTATTCAAAACATAACGTTACGTGTTTTTTGATTTTTGCACACCCACATTGTTCATTGACGCAGCATCTACGTAAATTTAAAACAGAAATTCTATATTCACCACAGGTGAATTGAAAGGTGCAAAAAATACCGTTATATATGAAAACAAATGGACACATATTGCAAAATGACTTTTTTTTTGCAAGATCTTTACAAGCTATCAATCCCGTTTTGAGAAAACCCATTTAAAAAATAAAAAAAAGAAAAAAAAGAAAATGGGGGGGTTTCCACCCTTTTTTAAAAAATGTGTTTTCTAGAATTAACTAAAAAAAAATTTGCGACAAAATAGCTGGTAAAAAAAATTCCCCTAAATTGTAAAAGGGGGAGGTACAGGAAAACTTGACCAGATGTAGGTTATTAAAGGGGACATGGAGTATGGAGCACGGACAGAGAACAAAAGTACAGAGAAAATTTTCCCCTCCAGCACGTTGAGTAAAATGAGAAAAAGAATCCCAAGCAAAAGGGCACCTGGGTGTAACAGGAGCGTTTAACCACCAGTATTTCCAAGTGAAGCTCAATTGGTCCCACTCATACGGAGGGCAAGCGCTACCCAGGTCTTGACTGTGTACTGGGGAAGGCTGGAGTTCTCACACTTCCGCTTCCGCACTCTGCTTCAGCACGACAGTTTTTTGTTGCTGCGTCATCAGGGCATTTTAACCTGCGTGTTAATAGATGACGGACGCCAGCCTGGGCTCTCACCGCCCCCACTGTAACTCCGGCCCTGGGTCATGCTGTGGCACAGGACAGTTCTAGTCAATGTCCAGTTCAACTAAAATGGTGGTTGAAAGACTCCTTTTTTTCCCGGGACTTTTTAATCTGGGGGTCAGACAGGTTTAATGGTCATCTGTGGCCCAGGAAAAGGGACAGTTATGCCAGTTCAACTAAAATTTGGGGGTTGAAAGACTCCTTTTTCTGGCACTTTTTAAACTGTGGGTCAGACAGGGTTTTAAAGGTCATTCTGCGGGACAGGACAGATATAGTTAGTGTCCAGTTCAACTAAATGGTGGTGAAAGACTCCTTTTTTTCGGCACTTTTTAAATGTGGGGGTTATGCAGGTTTGGGGCTCATGCTGCGTTCCAGGACAGGGATATTCAATGTCCAGTTCAAGTAACATGATGGTTCAAATCATACTGCCTTCTGGCACTTTTTAATTTGTGGTGATGCAGGTTTAAGGGCAGGTTGTGGTACAAGACAGGGATAGTGAATGGTCTGTGACTTTTTTTCTGTGACTTTTATAACCTAAGTGTGTTGCCTAAGATGTAGCACGTATCCATTTGACTGTTGTGGATGTTAATTTCAGCTTCTCCAGCCTTGTTTGGGTGTAATAATGAAGGTGTTGTTGCTCTCCCATAGACTTTAATGGTAATCGCTCATAATCGATGCTCACTATCGAAAAACCTTATCGATAGCGGCCGACTATCGACTATCGCTCGATCTCGATAGCCAACGCAATCGCTCAACACTACTCATTAGTAATCCAGAAAAAGAAGGTTAGGTCAGCACCGAAGTCCTCATATAGCAATCATGGTAATGCAACAGATCGTCCAAGGTCAGTTAGCCCAAAACTGGCCACAGAGTATCCAAAAAATAGCTGTAGAGGTGGACGTCAGCATAAAAAATTCCTCCTTTATTCAAAATACATAGTACAAAACTAGCAACGTTTCGGCCCAAGTAGTGAGCCTTTTTCAAGGCTTGAAAAAAGGCTCACTAGTTGGGCCGAAACGTTGCTCGTTTTGTACTATGTATTTTGAATAAAGGAGGAATTTTTTTATGCTGACGTCCACCTCTACAGCTATTTTCTAGTGACTCATTAGTCACTATGTAAACAGAGTATTGTAATGTAATAAGGGGGAGGGTGTTATACATGTGGATACATACACACTTGCAGTGATAACTATGTATATATAGTAACTCATCACTGCTAGCTGCTAGGAGGAGATGTCTTTTTGATAAATTTGCTAAATAGACATTTTCACCTGGTCAGAAGACTTGCATTGTTTGATTGGCTGAATATGAACTAGGACCTCTGAGATTACCCAACAACAGTCAGATAAAAGTCTGCCTACTGCTCTTTATATAGTAGTGGTGCCAGAGTAAAGGGTTGTGAGATGTTGCTCTGACATCACTAGGTTAAGGGATGATGCCACATCCCCCACAACAGGCACACCGCTTTGCTATGATCAGAACTGATTGTTGTGGGGCATGTGACGCCACCCACCTGTCTCGGATGCTAGATAGGATATCCAGTGTACAGGAAAGCTGGGTGATGCCACATTCCCCACAGCAATCAGAGTTACAATTATAGGATAGCTGTACACCTGCTGAAGGGGATGTACTGCACATACATAGAAATATATAAACCAAATTATATATTTGTACATGTATTACATAAATTATAGGATGATGAAAGAATGTTTTTTTTACCATGTTACAAAATGATTGGTGCACTGCATTATTATACGTCCTGCTGCATGCAATCAGAAAGTGGTGGAGCAGAGATGCAGAGGCATGAGGTGTACGTATCTGAGAATGATGATATAGGGTTTACAGGGGATGGGCTGAACAGTGCTAGTAGGATTAGGAGGCAGGTGCTGGGAAGCCCTAGATTATAACTGCAATGGATTCTGGGACTTGTAGGAAAACGATGAAGGAGAACTACTAACACTGATCTTATGAAAGATGAATAAGGAGGCAAAAGAGAAGTAAAGAAACATATTAAGGTAGTGGGATATCTTTACTTTTCAATATAAATGCTGTTTATAGTGTTCTATGAAATCATTAAACTCCCGAATAACCCTAGAACCCGAATAACACTAGAAACTAGCTATGTGTCTCGCATATACATCTGAACACCTGCTAAATGTTATTTACATGTCTACTGCAGCATAGCCATCGGATTTAGTAGAATAATCATAGCCAGCTTGTGAGCTAATATGCACTATTTCTGTCTGTATTTGCGTTATTAGGGGGATATCCGTATACAGTATTCTGCTCCTCAAACATAGCTTATACAGCTGAAAACCATAATTTCACACTTGCCCTCATTCAGAGTACACACTGAACATCACATATACCCCCAAATGGTCCATACCCCCAGGAACACAAATACTACCACCACTTATCAAGAGACCGATAGGACTCCATACTACAGGTAACATGCAACGGCACTCTACAGAGACGTGCAGGCTATTTAGGGCAACAAGGCAAAACTATTTAAATTTTAGGTTTTAATATAAAGGTACAGTGCTTAGGTACAAAAATAAGGAGCAAAGGACATTCATATAAACATTCAACAACAGTACATGAATAAAAGGGACAAAAAAGAATCATAGACTTCAATGCATTGGTGGTATATCTGGGTTCTGGCCTAAGGTTCTTAAAAGGAACTGCACCCCCAGCACCTCCTCCTGCCTGGGTCACTGAGGGGATGGCTATTTACATGAAGAAGAAACAAAAGAGCACATAATTCCAGCTTATGTTATAACGACTCCTTGGAGTGCTAAATAATGGCATATAGTGCTAAACAATATCCTCATAGAGTATCAAGTACTAGTGTTGATCGATCTGTTCGAGACAAGTTCAAATCGAGTCAATTTTTACGGTTTTCTCCATCGCAATCTGATCCGATTTTTCCTGTTTTGATTGGGTAAAAATCGAGATCTGGACTTGCGATCGCCATGCTGCGGCACTTTCACTTTAAGCTAATTCCTGTACTTTTGGCGGCCATCCAATCAGTGCAGAGCACAGGGGAGGGGTTTAAAAAGGTCACCACTGAGGGTGTAGAGATCTCATTGGCTGCTAAAATCACATGACCCTATTATGTGTATGTAACTGTATTTCCTGTTGAACGCCATTTCGAGTTTAGTCTCTGAACTGAACACACTGCCGTCTCTCTGTGCTTGGATGCAAGCAGGCAGGGACACCATTTCCCAGCGATTTCACAAAGAAAAAGCTGCTAGTTAGATTAGTTAGGGTTGGGGTACAGCAAGATTAGGGAATCCTAGAGAGTAGTAGCAGATTTATTAGTAGATTTTTACATTGCTGACTACATCTTTTCCATCTTTTTTTTTGATTTCCCAAAAGTCTATTGATCCTGTTTTGGAGGGATAGTCAGTGCACAAGACACTGTTAGGAAATCTGTTCTAAAAAGAAATCCCTTTGATATACTGGTTTCTTGCTGAAATTTTTATTCCGTGCCCAAAAGTTCCTTTCTGCAGTTTTGGGGAGACAGCCAGTGTACAAGACAGCATTAGGAAATCTGCTCTAAAAAGAAGTCACTTTGATATACTGGTTTCTTGCTGAAAATCTGATTCTGTGCCCAAACGTTCACTGTTCCAGTTTTTGGGTGACAGCCAGTGTACAAGACACAGTTAGGAAACATGCTCTAAAAAAATGGCTTTGATATACTGGTTTCTTGCTGTAAAACTGATTCTATGCCCAAAAGTTCCTTGTTCCAGTTTTGGGGGGACAGCCAGTGTACAAGACACCCTTAGGAAATCTGCTTTAAAAATAAATCGCTTTGGTATACTGGTTTCTTGCTGTATATCTGATACTGTGCCCAAAAGTTCCTGTGCTGCAGTTTTGGGGGACAGCCAGTGTACAAAACACCTTTAGGAAATCTGCTATAAAAAGAAAATCACTTTGATATACTGGTTTCTTGCTGTAAATCTGATTCCGTGTCCAAAATTTCCTTGCTCCAGTTTTGGAGTTAGAGTTGTTGCATAAGAGACTCTTACCAAATCTTTATCTTTTTAATATTTCGCTTTTTGAACATGGAGAGAACTACAGGAGGTAAGCAAGCAAGGAGGGGTGTAGGACGTGGAGCTAGAGGAACAAGACAAGGCACTCCTTCCAGTGATACAGACAACATACAAACGAGCACCTCGTCAGTCGCAGAACCGTCAGGCCTGTCATCACTTGATCAGTTTCCTGTGCGTCTTACTTCTGAAGAGCGGCGCTAATGTGTTCTTCAGTGGTTAACACATTCTGCATCCAGCGGTTTTAACTCCTCTTCCTCTCAGTCACGGGCAAAAATTTCATCATCATCAGTGCAAACTGAAGAAAACATGGGCCAAATATCACCCAATAAACAGACCGCACTAGATAATCCATATTCCGAAGAGCTCTTTGATGACACAATGCGGTTGGGGTCAGAGGGCATTTCAAAAGATCAAGAGGCCAAAGAGGATGATTTTGTCTGCTCTTACGCCCAATCGCTGATGTCCTCAGAGGAGGAGAAGGAAGTTGGTCTGTCGGCAGAAATCACAAGCGGTCAGCAGTGTCTCACAGTGCCTGTGGCTTCTAGCCGGCAGCTTGAGGATGTAGACTGTTAAGAAGAGGAAGTCACCTGTGATGATGATGATAATGATGTCATTGCACATCCAATGTGGTCTTTTCAGCAGCAGCTGGCGAGCTCATCATCAGTGGAGGAGGAGGATGATGGGGTAGTGTCAGTGCAGGTCTGGCCGAAGAAAGATAGAGGGTGGTTGCACAAATCCGCTGACATTACTCCACCAGCCTTGGTCAGTGTTGGTAGCAGAAACACGGCTACTAGGTTTTCACCATCAACGAGGTCCTGGACCTGTGAAGTCTGGGCCTTTTTTGATCAAGCCTCAGATTCGCTGACCGACGTCATATGCTGGATTTGCCATCAACACGTAAGTAGAGGAAAGAATCTAAAGAGTTTAACCACCACGAACATGAACAGGCACATGCATGTAAAGCATGAATTGCTGTGGAGGAGTCACTTGCAGAAAAAAGGCTACACAGGTTCTGGGCTTCCAACCACCGTGACATCTTCTGCCTCCTCCTCCTCTGCCACTTCCAAGCCCAAGCGGTCCGCTGCCGCCGATGTGACGGAGCAGCATGAGCAAGCACCATCCCCAGTACCAGATACTGTCGGCCGATTCCCACCAGCAACACAGCCTACACCTTCCCCCAGTGTGACCTGCACACCGTACAGCAGCCAGTACAGCAGCCAGCCTTTTGTGTACCAGGTGTGAGAACATAAGAAAGGCTTTCACCCCAGCCATCCCAAAGCCAAAAGCCTGAATGTCGGCATTGCCAGGCTTTTGGCCTTGGAAATGTTGCCTTTCCGCCTGGTGGGTTCCACCTTGTCTTGGCCCTGTCTTGCCCCTGATATCTGGCTTTTCTTGGCCAGAAACGCTGTCCCTGCCCTGGCCCGCCACGTTGCAGAAAAAATCTCCAGCGCGTTGGCTGACTGCTCACTGGGTGAGTTGGGTGCCTCTGGTGATGGGTCTCTGGCTCGGTGGACACTTTTCTACACTGCTGGAATGGGTCAGAGTCCAAATCCCCAACCTTGACGGGTAGCAGAAATTTCTCAAGCTCTACCCTGGTGACTGTGTGCTGAGGAAGGCTTGATGTCTTAGCTCACACTTCCGGCGTTCACACCCTGCTTCTGCACGACTGCCAGCGTTGCAACATAATCTGGGCCTCCCCGTCTACCATCTCATTGTTGACATAGCACCACACTGGAATTCCACCCTCCACATGCTCCAGCGATTGTGACAGCAGCGTAATGCCATTATGCAGTATGAAGTGTCCCAGCAGTGATGGAGGAGGAACACAGAACCTTATTCGCCGGAGGATGTAAAAGGCCCGACTGTTTCCCAAATGTATAGGTCTTCTTTAGGCAGTGGTTTGAGATCCAGGGCTGGTGCAAGATGGCACTTCAGCTCACAGAGTAGAGTGCATGCTCAGAATGAGGAAGTGGAGAAGGATGATGAGGAAGGGTACCGATTACCCTTCATTGGTAAGAGGTTGGCACAGATTTCAGGAGGAGGAGGAAGATCTGTTTAGTGCCCCTTGACCCCAAGGCTTGGGAAATCCCTGCAGCATCTCACACATGAGTACTTGGGTGCTACATTACCTGAAACATGATCCACGCATCAAGGCAATCAAAATGAACAGCGGTTACTGGGTGGCCACCCTCCTTGATCCACGTTACAAATCAAAAGTTAGCAATGTAAGGAACAGAGAGCCCTTTTGGAGGCCGAGATTACAGAGGAGGAGGTGCGCGTGGGGGGTGCGGGGGCTGGCGAATGGGAAAACCCCAGGGCCGGACGGTTTCCCAGCGGAATTTTATAAGATGCTAAGCGCAGAAATCTCCCCCCTACTGGCAGGACTTTATAATGACATTTATCTCCAATCTAAGGAGGTAGATGCCTTTTACGACTCGCGCACTATACTACTGCTAAAGCCCAAGAAAGACCCCACTTTGCTAACATCATATAGACCAATTTCTCTGCTGAATCAGGACTATAAGGTTTTAGCAAAGATTATGGCCGCTAGGATGCAAATTTTTTTGCCGACCATAATACATCCTGCACAGAATGGCTTTATAGCTAATAGGCACTCTACAAAAAATGTTAGGACAGCTATAGCGGCCATAGCGCAGGCGCGGTCAGAGACGCACGCGGTGTCCATGCTTCTTAGCCTGGATGCCGAAAAGGCCTTTGACAAGGTCTCCTGGCCATTTCTGGATGCTACTCTTTCACGGCGCGGATTTGGGAACCTCTTCGTCGGCTTCCTCGCCCATATGCGCTCCAATTCCACGACAACCTTGCTTATTAACAACCAGCTTTCCCCAGTTATTGACCTCTATAGAGGAGCTAAACAGGGATGTCCACTTTCACCCTTGCTATTTAATCTGTCCATAAACCCCCTCCTTTACCATATAACTCACTCACCACTGTACATGGGTGTTTTGTCTCCAGACAGGGAGCTCAGGGTCACAGCCTATGCTGATGACCTTCTTTGAATGATCAGGTACCCCAGGCAGAATTTAACTCCTATTCTGACTGATATGGTGGCAACTGGATCCCTGTCTGGTTACACAATCAATGTGGACAAAAGCGAGGGAATGCTCCTGAAAGGCCCTGCTGAGCCACTCTGGTCGAGGGCTCATCAGATCAGATGGTGCAGATCGGCTATGAAATACCTAGGGGTATGGCTGACTAAAATTCCAAATAACCTGTATGCTGCAAACATGTCCAGATATTCTGGGGAATTGGTGCAAACTATGAAAAAATGGGCCGACCTCCCGCTGTCCTTCTCAGGGAGATGTAACTTAATTAAAATGGTAGAATTCCCGCGCCTTCTGTACATTTTTCACATGCTTCCGATATATTTGCGGCCGAGGGATGAAAAGCTCATCAATGCGCAGTACAGACAATTCATATGGAACTCTAGGAAAGCCCGTATCCCTCTCATAGTGCTACAACAGCGCCGACTACATGGAGGCCTAGGATTTCCCAACATTCGCCTTTATAACCTGGCAGCCTTAGGCCGTTTTCTGACAGACTGGATGCAATCTACAGCAGTCTTCACAGATAGTTCACTAGATCAGGAAGGGTTACACGGTATCTCACTCATTAACTTTCTACATTTACCCTATGGAGAGCTCCCTCAGATGGTAAAAGAGGATCAGCTGCTCATGCCGATATGGAGGGCATGGCGAAAGATTAGGCAACTTAAAAATTTGAACCCTGACTACTCTCCATTTTTGTCTCTCATACGTAACCCCAACTTCCAGGGAGGGACGGCACAAAACACTTTTAGACTATGGCACAGACTAGGCATACACCAAGTAAAACATTTAGTACACCCCGACACTAAACAGATGTATTCTATCCCAGAACTGCAAAGCCTCTACCCTATACCCCCGATTCCGTTCTTTAATTACCTACAGGTGTCTAGCTATATATCAGGGGTGAAGCGACACTTACAACCTGATGACTGGGACACGATTTTTGACCGTGTGTTCTTACACCCTCCCACAAGGCGAGCACAACTGTCGGTCGCTTATAAGTATCTTTTAGAGGACTTGGATTATGACGGAACACGCTTTGGCCTAGCTAGATGGCAGGAAAGAGACGCTGACATCTCCCCAGCTACGATACTAGAGGCACTAGCTGACACCTATAAATTTCTGCAGGCTGCTAGGTACGTTGAGATGTTTATGAAGGTGGCGCACAATGCCTATCTTACACCGATTAGGGGGCATCGTATGGGCAGGTTCCAAAATGACAATTGCTTCAAGTGTGGATCGCCAGCAGCGGACCTATATCATTGCCTATGGGACTGCCCCTTGATACGGGAGTTTTGGCTCTATATAACAGAGTTTATGAACCAATCCCTAAACGTGTCATTTGTCGCTGGTTCTTCATGGGCGCTGTTTGGTATTGTGAAGCGGGAGGGACAAGAAACAACCCGGCGGGTAAAAAGGATACTACACGTTGTGGCAGCGGCAGCGCGCAAAGCTATCTTGCAGGTATGGCTTCAGCCCGTGAGTCCCACTCTGGACTTATTTAAAAGTAAACTCGATTTCCTAATGCGCATGGACTGGGTAGAGGCCGCATTGCAGAAAGAAAAAAGGGTGAGGAAGTTTTTTGAGTTATGGGAAGGATACATAAACACTTTGCCGACGGATATTAAGGGTAATATAAAGCGCTGTTTTGAGCCAACTTTATGGTACCAGGGTAGGCAACTGGCGGGTGCTGATCCAATAGATTTGCCGACGAAGATGGTTCTTAAGCGAGAATTATAGGCTTCACTGGAATCTGCTCGTAGAAGATACAAAAATCATAGATACTGGGATGGTAATATAGTGGCCTGCGGGAACAAACGCGCCCGTTACATGTACTGGCGGGGAAGGGGGGAGCCGCGCACCTGAGCTAACGTTATAAAAAAAAAAAGGGGAGATGAGACACACCACAGACTTAGAAGTTTATAGGATTTGATTTATTGTTGTTTTTACACAGTCGTAACTGAGCTGTAATGATACTGGCAATTTGATATGCAAAAGACTGTGAAATGTTTACTAGGTGTTTTGTTTGTTAGAAATTGGCAATAATAGAAAAAGAAGAAAATAGCACTGTCCTTGGCTAAATGATCGTAGTGTATTTTTGATATGATATTTGTACTGGAAAGATTTTATGATACTATTTGTAACTGCTGCTTCAATTTTTTATGTGTCAAGGACAGATGTTAATAAAAACAATTTGAAAAAAAAAAAAAAAAGTTAGCAATGTCCTTCCACCAACACAAATTGACAGTAGAATGCAGGAATTTGAGATAGTGCTCATTGACCAACTCGAGACATCTGTTGCATCTTCTTCACATTCTAATGTCATGGTGGAACAACTTCAGCAACGTGCCAGCAGTAGAATGGCAAGTAGCAGCAGGCAGTATGACATGTGGCAATAGTTTTTTACCACCTCACCATCGTCTGCAAAGCAGGGCAGCATTCAGACACGCATAGACCACCTTAAGACCATGGTCCATGACTACCTGTGGCTCAACCCCAATGTTTTTGGACTTGGTCTGGATCTATTCGACTTCTGGGTGTCCAAACTGTATGAATGGCCTGAGCTTTCTTGGCATGCCATAGAAGTTTTATCCTGCCCAGCAGCCAGAGTTATCTCAGAAACGCACATTCAGCACAGCTTGCCTGGTGATAACTGACAAATGTATCCGTCTTTCCCTTGAATGTGTATCATTTGATATTCAGCAAAATTAATCAAGCGTGGATCGCTGATGATTTTGTTGCCCCGGTTGGCGATGTCACCGACTAGTAAACTGTAGCACGTCTTCTTGACAATGTGAAATATACATTCCATCAGTCATCTATTAACATCAGTCATTCTGTCATCTGTCTGCCATAAGTCACCTATAAAGCATTTCTGGGCCCCATACAGCCAAATCAAATGGTGCCCCCACCCATTAATTTGTTTTTTAACATATTTGTGAGCCCTTTTTTGATTAGGGCCCCTGACAGGAGTACTGCCATACTGGCACCCCTGGCAGTAACAGCTAGTTAGATTAACTGAGGGGGAAAAGGGGGTGTACAGCAAGCTTAGGAAATCAGAGACAGAAATAGTTAATGATTTTTATATTGCTGGCTGCATCTTTCCCATCTTTTTTCTGAGTGCCCAAAAGTTCATTTTTGCAGTTTTTGGAGTCCAGCTACTGCAGAAGACACCGTTAGCAAATGTCCTTGTTGGAAGAAATCTGATTTCAAATCCTAATTTTGTCTTTAAAAGTTGATTTTGGGGTCAGGCCACTGTAAAAGACACCAATAGTAAATGTCCTATTCAAAAAGAAATCTTATTTCAAATACTCATTTCATCTTGCAAATTTTATTCTGAGTGTTTAAAAGGTCATTTTTGCTGATTTTGGGGTCAGGCCACTGTAAAAGACACCATTAGTAAATGTCAGATTCAAAAAATCTTATTTCAAATACTCATTTCTTCTTGAAAATTTTATTCTGATTGTCCAAAAGGTCATTTCTGCTGGTTTGAGGGTCAGGCTACTGTAAGAGGGGTGCCAGGGGTGCCAATAGGGCAGTACTCCTGTCAGGGGTCCTAATCAAAAGGGGCCCAGTGATATGTTAAAAATAGGAACTAGTAATGGGTGGGGACCCCATTTGATTTAGCTGCATGGGGCCCTGAAACGGTTAATAGATGACTGACGGCAGCCCTGGTTACCACTGCATCCCCTATAACTACGGCCCTGCCAGCTGAACCTCTATGTTACCCATTGGGATGTTCTTACTGCCACCACATATATGACATGTTCTTGGGCCCTGGTGAAAAAAGTGATAGGGGGCTCCTGCCAGTTACCATGTGCCATTTCCAATACCAGTGTCTTCTTATGTGTCAATGGGACCCCATAGCAGCTGCTACCGCTGCACCTCCTATAGCTTCTCCTCTGCTTGTAAACTGTCCTCATCTTTTCAGCTAGCCATTTAAGGAATTAATTATTTTAGCCTGTGAATTTTTTTCCGTGACTCTTAGAGCCAAATTGTCTTCACTAAGTTGTACCATGTATCCAGTTTACGGTTATAGATTGTAATTCCAGCTTCTCCTCACCTGTTTCGGTATAAAAATTAACCTGATCATCTCGTTAATTGAAAAGATTTTCTTAAAAATCGAGAATCAACTCGATCTAGATTTTTTTAGCAATCGCTCATCACTATCAAGTAGCATGAAGTCCTATTTTACAACATTAGAAGGAATCTTGATTATCCTTGGTTAGCTACAGAGCGTGGAGATAACAGATAGTGAGCAGTTGGCTCACAGGAGATTGCCTTGAGTAGAACTGTAGAAGGCCCTTACTCGTGAGGAAATGAGTTGATTGGCTATAAAGCTGCAGTGAACATCCTGAAAAAGGAACAAATTCAAATGGAACAAATAATAGAAGGTGGCATAACTTTTATACAATTATACAATGACTAAGCCTTAAACCCTTTCTATGGTCTGCTATGTCTGCCCGGCCTTGTAAAACTTTAGATTCAATTTGTTCATCGCAAATAAGAGACAAATCTGATTGTGTCCTACCGCATGATGCTTATTTACAGTGTATTATTAGCGGCATTGTTATTACTGTAATCATTACATGCGCTGCTTGTCTCCGTGTTGTGTCTACATCTCTGAACATTGTGTGCCAAGCAGTTACCTAATACTTCACCAATAACAAATGTCATTTTTGTTTAGCTTTGTCCATAAGATATGCAGAAGCTTTACCTTTAATCTCCTTACTTTTCAGTGGTCAAGGCTTCCCTGTCTCTAATTTTGTTATATCTCTGACCACATCAAAGAGGACCTGTTGCTGTTTTCTGATATTTCTATGTTAGTAAATCCTTGTGTTCCCTCTGAAATAACAATTCTGGAGTATATTCTCTTATAACTGTGTTGTGCTGTTCCTCTGTTATTCCTTCTATAAATGTATTACTCTGTCAGCTAGGTGTTACTTATTGGGGGGGTGTACTCCACAGTATGCTATTGTCCAGTCAGTGCTCAGAGTCATTGTGGGAAGGGACACACCCTTTTGTCAACTAGAATGGTAACACCCAGCTGACTGATTCAGTAATACATTTCTAGGACGAATAACAGAGGAACAGCACAGTTATAAAAGACGATGCTCCAGAATTGTTATTTTACAGGGAAGACAAGAATTGACTAAAATAGACATGTCAGGAGATATCTTAGGTCCTTTTTGCACCCCATGGAGCCATATTAGGATGCCCATAGAATCGCAAGGTATAAATTTTGTGCCTCAATAATGCTCCCTGACTTTTCCATTTTGTATATGAATCTGGGATCTAAGATGCTTATGGAATATACCGTGGATGAGCTAGAAATACCTGTTTCCTTGCAACCTCTTTGGTCTAGTTACTGTAAATGCTCCTTATACGGTTTCTCACTAAAGTGAGGATACCCCTCATATTTTTGTAAATATTGTATTATATCTTTTCATTGGACAACACTGAAGATATAACACTTTGATACAATGTAAAGCAGTCAGTGTACAGCTTGTATAACAGTGTAAATTTGGCGTGCCCTCAAAATAATTCAACACACAGTCATCAATGTCTAAAAAGCTGGCAACAAAAGTGAGTACACCCCTAAGTGAAAATGGACAAATTGTGCTCAATTTGCCATCTTCGATCCATAGTGTCATGTGACTTGTAAGTGTTACAAGGTCTCAGGTGTGAATGGAGAGCAGGTGTGTTATTGGTATCGCTCTCACACTCTCTCATACTGGTCACTGGAAGAAAGAACTGTCTGAGGATCTAATAAAAAAAAATAATTGTTGCTCTATATTACGAGGGCTTAGATTATAAGAAGATCCCCAACACCCTGAAACTGAGCTGCAGCCCGGTGGCCAAGACCACACAGCAGTTTAACAAGACAGGTTTCACTCAGAACAGGCCTCGCCATGGTCGACCAAAGAAGTTGAGTGCATGTGCTCAGCATCATATCCAGAGATTGGCTTTTTAAAATAGATGCATGGGTGCTGCCAGCATTGCTGCAGGGGTTGTGAGTCAGCCTATCAGTGCTCAGACCATATGCCACACACTGCAACAAATTGGTCTGCATGGATGTCATCCCAGAAGTAAGCCGCTTCTAAAGATGATACACAAGAAAACCCGCAAACACTTGGATGAAGACAAGCAGACTAAGGACATGGATTACTGGAACCATGCCCTCTGCTCTGATGAGACCAAGATAAGCGTATTTGGTTCAGATGGTATCAAGCGTGTGTGGCAGCAACCTGGTGAGGAGTACAAAGACAAGTGTTTCTTGCCTACAATCAAGAATGGTGGTGGGAGTGTCATAGTTTGGGGCTGCATGAGTGCTGCAAACTATGGGGAGCTACAGTTCATTGAGAAAACCATGATCGCAGCATGTACTGTAAAATACTGAAGCAGAGCATGATCCCTTCCCTTTGGAAATTGGGCCGCAGGGCAGTAAACACACACACCTCCAAAAACACCTCCAAGATGACCACTGCTTTGCTAAAGAAAATGAGGGTAAAGGTGCTGGACTGGCCAAGCATGTCTCCAGACCTAAATCCTATTGGGGCACTGTTCAATAGAAGTTGGAGGAGTGCAAGGTCTCTAACAACCATCAGCTCTGTGATGTCGTCATGGAGGAGTGGAAGAGGATTCTAGTGGCTGCAACCTGTGAAGCTCTAGTGAGCCCCATGCCTAAGAGAGTTAAAAGGGTTCTCTGGGAAAAAAGAAAAATAAATACATAAACTACATGTCATAATGAAAATATGCCTAAATACCTTTAACCCCTTAAGGACCCGGCGTTTTTTTTGGGTGACACGTTCGTTTTTCCCTCCTCGCCTTCTGAAAGCCATAACTTTTTTATTTTTCCACCTACATAGACACATGAGGTCTTTTATTTTGCGGGACAAGATTTACTTTCTAATTGTGTTATTCACTATACTATAGAATATACCGGGAAACCGCAAAAAAATTCCAAGTGGGACAAATTGTGAAAAAAAATGTATTGTCGCCATGTTTGCGGGGGTTTTGCTTTTACGGCGTTCAATCTTCGGTAAATATAATGTGCGCCATTTTGTGTGACCAATAACTTTTGTGTACTAACACCTACGGACGTCAGTGAGGGGGAATTTTTTGCGGGCTGAAGTGTATTTTTTATCGCTAGCAGTTTGGAATGCATGCGACTTTTTTGATCATTTTTATTCCATTTTTTGAGTGACATAAAATGACCAAAAAACGCAATTTTGGTGCTTGGAATTTTTTTTCTTCTACGGTGTTCAGCGTACGGGATAAATGATGTTATATTTTTATAGATCGGACTTTTTCGGACGCGGCGATACCAAATATGTGTAACTTTTTTATTATTTTAATGATTTTATTTGTAAAATGGGGAAAAGGGGGTGATTTGAACTTTTAATACTTTTTTTTTGTACTTTAAAACTTTATTATTATTTTTTTTTACTGTAACATTGAGGCCACCTGTGGTACTTGACTAGTCAATGCATTAGGGTGTACAAAGATGGCGGTTTCCCCACTTCCTGTCTGCGGACGGAAGTGGGGCAAACCGGCCAGGGTAAGTGACGGGAGCCTTCACAAGGCTCCCCACCACAATGCCCGGTGATCGGATCGGCGCAGCTATGCTGCGCTTATGCCGATCACCGCACCGATCGGCGTTAATTCAGACGCCGCGGCCATCTTAGCCGCGGCGCCTGATGGGTAAAACAGCGCCAGCGGGCGGAGCCACCCGCCGGCGCTGTTACTGCCGGGTGTTAGCGGCAATTTGCCGCTAACACCCGGCGGCTGTGCGGGGGGGTCGCGGAGCGATCCCCTTGCAAAGCCCCTTAGCGGCCCTG
>JAODAL010020321.1:0-30000 GCA_025379985.1 Phyllomedusa bahiana | reverse complement strand
CCACTTGTATGAATACTGTCTAGGTCTAAGATGGTCTTTGTTGCCCATAGCAACCAATCAGAGCGCCCCTTTCACTTCATATAGTGCTCTGAAAAAATGAAGGAGGAGTTGTGATTGGTTGCTATGGGCAACAAAGAAAGTCTTAGACCTAGACAGCTTTCATACATGTCCCCAATAGAATCTATAGCTCAGCTTTGAGGAATCAGGCTGCTCTGGGACATGTAGTATCCAGAGAGCGCGTCTAGCAACTGTATCTCTGCCCACTAACCCAATGGAGAAAGATCCAACATGGCAATAATATGCGATATAACAGTGTCAGTAAGTAGCTCACAAACTGGATTGTGACAGATATTTACTGCTTATCTCTGGTCTTCCTCCATTATGTGTTCTTATTTGTTTTGTTTCCACACACGACCCTTTAAAGCCGTGCTGGAAAATAATGGTGGCCACATAAAATATTGACACTTTGGGTACAATTTGTTAATTTTCACTTATGGGTGTCCTCACTTTTCTTGCCAGCGATTTATACATTGATGACTGTGTGTTGAGTTATTCTGATGGCACACCATATTTACACTGTTATACAAGCTGTACACTGATTACTTTACATTGTATCAAAGTGTCATATTTTCAGTGCTGTCCCATGAATAGATATAATACAATATTTACAAAAATGTGAGGGGTGTACTCACTTCTGTGAGATACTGTACACAAATACTAGAAATTGTAGTGTTCCATGTCTGTCTAGTGATCTTTATAGGGGCAAGCCTTTGTCATGTGCATCTATGCCTTTTTGATCCTTAGTCACCAGTTGTTAAAGGGGTTTTGCCACGATCTTATTTCATACCTCCTGCACCCAGCTCTTCAGCTCTGTGTGCGCAGAAGGGGGCGTGTGTAATTTGTTTGGGAAATTGGGATATCATGTGAAACCCCGCAGGATGACATCACCAGGCCTCCTCTCTGTAGAAAAAAAAGGTCTTTTTTAAATGTAAAGCTTTGGTGCGTTGCTGAGGGGTTTAAATTTTTTTTCCCTTTCCAGACAAAAGGGGCCCCTATTTCATAACCCTGCAGAACCAAATCGGGAAATTTTCTTTCTTTTTAACATGCAAAAACCCTCATTGAGGTTTTTTTTTTTATTTTTTTTCCCCTCTTTGACAAATTTAAACTAAGGAGCAAAAAAGAGGAGGGGAGAAAAAAGACAGCCCCCGGGGGTTTGAACACCAGTAGTTTGCCTGAGGGGAAGATGTTTCCTGAGATGTCTGCCCCGGACAAAAGGAAAGCTCTCACCCCCGGGCCCGTACCCCCTGGAGACATTTTTAAACAAGGGTTTTCACAAAAGGAGCACTAAAAAAAAAAACGGTGCAGAATTTCAATAATGATAAAGGGAAAATGTTTGCTTTTTAAATTTGCCAAGCCCCCCCGCCCACTTTTACTTCGGGAAAAACCCCCTTTTAAAAAGGTTTTTTGCCACCATAGACATTTTTTTAAACCAATCCTAAGGAAAAAAATACAGGGGGGGAAAAAATAAGTATTAAAAAACACGGGCCCCGATTTTGAAAATTTTTCCCCAAACCTACAAAAAATGGGGGGTCGGGTGTTTTTAAACATGGGTAAAACTTCAACTGTGAGAAGCTGAATCTAAACAAAATCCAGAAAATCACATTGTATGGTCTTTAAATAATTAATTAGCATTTTATTGCATAAAATATTACACATATAATCCACTTTTCAGGATTTCTATACTATAGTGCTTGATGGCACATAGCTAGCATATGCCGTCAGCATATGGTCTTTTTTTTCCCAAATTTCCCTGGGCACCCACTAATCACAAAAAACAAAGACCCCAAAAGTTCTAAAGTGCTCAGCCCATTGACTTTAAAAAACCCAACAAACCTTTCGTTTGGTATTGTCCCATCCCTGTATGCCTCCTTTCAAATTGAATGGGGCGGGGTTTTCAATCAAACACAGCTCCTGGATGAAGGTGGCATTGTATCTGGTGAAGTTTAGGGGGAGCGCCTGCTACAATACCCATCATTAACTGCAGTAGGACCCCCCTTGAAGTTCGTAAACTAAATTTTCGGGTAGTGCAGTAGGTTCACTGCCAGGGATATGGAAAAAGCCTGGTTCACATCTATGTCGGAGGTTCTGTTGCAGATACTGTCAAAAGTGAAGGCAAAAGTAGTGCAGTGTGCAGTGCTATTTTTGCTGCTAAAAATGTAAACAAAACCATGACTGAAATCCAATGACCCCTTGTAGCAGGGGGGCCCCGTCGCTTTTTTTGCTGTCAGTCATGTAACAAATTCAGCAAATCCTATGTGATGGTGGCTCTGACGTAGTCTGGTCTTACCCAGTGAGATATCAGGAAAGGGGCGTCCAGGCTGCGAGCTCTTCTTAATATCAGTAAATGCTATAAGTTGTAGGATGGGAAGGCAGGCAATGGAAATAATATAAATAATGGGTGGACTGCAATACCCAGAAAGATTAGTAAAAGCAGGGTTTTTAAGTTATTTAGTTTAAAGAAAAGACACCTTTACCTAAAAAATATGAAAATAATCTCAGTATAGAGATCTCTCCCATAATCTATTTTTTAAAACCCGGAATTTAAAAAAACAAGGGGGCATCCTCTAGAGAAAAATAAGTTTTTTACATAACATAGAAAAGGGGTTCTTTACTGTAAACAGTGAGACTGTTTAACCTCTCCAGAGGAAATTGTCATGGTGACTTTTCCTTTAAAAAGTTCAAAAAGGGGGCTGGATGCATTTCAGAGCGGTACTATAACAAGTTATAGGACCAGGATTCTGGAGAAGGGGCTGGATCATTTTTAGATGAAATAACAATTATGGACCAGGATTCCCGGGAGGGGTCGGTACAATTCTAGATGTAATATAAAAAAGTTAAAGTGACTAGGGTTCTGGAGAGGGGGCTGGATACAATTCGATGTAATATAACAATTTAATGATAGGGTCTGGAGAAGGTTCTGGAACATTTTTTAGATGTAATATAAAAAGTTTTTTTGTGATAGGGTCTAGAGAAGAGGCGCTTTTCCCGGTTTTTTTCTGATTTCCCCAAAAGGAGTCGGGAAGGAATTTTTTCCCTTAAATGAGGAAAATTGGTTTCTACCTCATGGGGGTTTTCTCTTTCCCGGGTCAAACTAAGACAAAAGGGGACTGGGGGGAGTCTGTCCCTTTTTTTTTCAATCTTACAAACTATTTGACTATGTAACAGTGTTCTCAAAAGAAAATCAAGGTATGCTAGCAATGCCATTCCTTAGTTATGGAGACCTCTGATGCTCTACAGACATGATGCTAATGGTGGGAATTGGTTGTGACAACTTATCTGCTGTTGAGTAATCCTTTTCACTAATTTGTATGGAAACACTAGTGTCCTGCTCCTGAGAACTGGAAAATATGAGTAAGATTTTTTAAAGGCCTTTCCCCAAATTTGTAATGCCTTCCCATTCTTAATTTTCACAAAGCATTTCCCTTATGGTTTCAAAAGAAAAACAAAAAAAACGGTGAACATCCTGCGTCAGTTTGTATGCTCTCATTTGCTATCACAATGTAGACAGTCCAGCTTTTAAAAAGAGTAAACCAAATTTTTATGTAAATCATTACAGATTATACTTATGACAGGGAATATACAAGAGGTTGCAGGGCCATTTTTTTAATTAATTAGGATATGTTCACACAGCTTATTTTGCCGCGTATTTCGGCAGGGGCAATTTTACCAAAAAAGCGCTTTATACGTGGGGAAAGCACACCGCAATTTGGTAATTCATAGCTTTTAAATAAGAGTTTATAAATTACGCTTTGTCCCCAAAACCGGTACAATACCATCGTATTGTACGTGCAGGGGGAGAATTAACATGTCAGTTATTCGTGGTGCTTACGCGTCGATGAAAATACATGTCAACGGGGCAGACCGGGTGACGGCCTCCCCGTGGTTTAGAATTATGCCCTGATGGTTCCAAAACACATGGCGTATGGCCCTTAGGGTATGTTCACATGGCGTAATTTCAGCGTGCATTTTCACCGCGTATTTGCGCTTAATACGCGGTGAGATGTGCGGCACAATTAATTTGGGAAAACCCTTTCTCTCTAGAGAGCTTTGGATTAAGCCTTGTCCCCCCCCCGGGGGGTACAATAAGATCCCTAAATTTTAAAGCACGGAAAAGTGACATGTTTAAAATTTTTCACGGGGGATTTTAATACTGATCAGCGCGACTCCCAAATTTTTTTAAAGCGCCGAGGATATGATCGTTCCATAGGCGGGAATAAAATAAAAGAGCGCAAATCCCCCACTCGTTTTTTTTCTTTTTTTCCCCTCTTTCCGGCAAGTTTATGAACGCCGGGGGCTTCTCGTTTTCTTTAAAGCTTCCCAAACAATATAATTTTAAAAAGGGGGACTCAGGAAAACAGAAAACGACTCGGTTTTTTTTTCACAAAGCTTTACAAAAACACAGTTTCCCGCAACGGAAAAAAAAAACAGCCGCTTTCAGGGAAAAGACAAAAGCCTTAGGGGTTGTTCACCCAAGTTTTGTGATCCGTTTTACGGGTTCCGCAAAAAAAAAATCTAACAAATTTCCAGTGTGATTAAAAATTGCGTTCAATGGCAAAAGAGCACAACCTTTTTCACAGGAGATCGGCGAGCGCTTTGAGGGGTCTCCTGCGGCGCTTTTTTGCATCCCCCTTTAAAAAATTGACATGGGCAATTTTTAAATTTCGGTTTTTCGCAAGTGAAAGCCAATAGGAGATAATGGAGTCCGCTTTTGGCACCGGTCCAAAAGCGCTTCACACTCCGGGTACGAATCTGTGGCGCTTTGCATCCTTAGGCTATGTTCACACGGCTTAACTGCGGGGTGTAATTTCGCCCCGCAATTACGCCATGTGGACGGGGGCGGGGAGTGAGCGGGGGGCCGGCACTTCGCCGGCCCATAGACAATCACTGCTAGCGGCGCGTATACGCCGCTAGAAAGTGACATGTCAATTATCTCCCCGCCCGGCGGGGAGAGGAGACGTAATCCATAGTTCTCTATGAGAACTGTGAATTACCGTAATGAATGGGTCGTTTTCGGCCCGTAATTGGCGCACTCCGGCGCATAATTACGGACTGAAATACGGCCCATTTTAAGCCGTGTGAACATAGCCTAAAAGCGGATGCGAAAGGCGCAGTTGGTGGCCGGATGGGGCATCGGCGGCTAGGTGAGGTGCTGCTGGCTGGAGGAAGGTGAAGAGAGAGAGAGAGATAGCAAAAAAAAAAGAATAGCAAACAATATGGATCCAAATAAAGTATCAACTGTTGCGTTTTTTTTTATCCACTTTCCGGGGTGGCTTTTCATTTCAAAAAAGGGAAAAGTAAAAAGGGTAAATATGTCGTGTGAAAAAACCCTTTGGGGTCATATGGGCAAAATTATTATTTACTTTATTGATGTTATGTGGTTTGTTTTGTGTTTTATACATTTATTTCTACTATTATGTGTATGGCAGTAAGTGATGACATTCGGAACATCATCCCCTACTACTGCAAACACTTTACAAGAGCCATCCAGCCCGCTGACTAGTGAACTTGCGTGCTTGTCAGGAGGCCATTGCTGGCACATAGGTAGCCAACACAACCCGTACCCCAAACAAAACTCAACACTAATACACAGTTCGTTGGACACATGTCCGGCAACGGCAGTGGGTAGATTCACTATAGCAGCGACGGCCTCCTTATAAGCGAGCATGCACATTAGTCAGCAGGCCAGCCGCCTCTTCTATAGTGTATGCAGTAGTAGGGGATGATGTTCTGAATGTCATTACTTACTGCCATACACATATGAGTATAAATAAATGTATAAAACACACAACAAACACACATAACGTTAATAGAGACAGACAATAATACATTATTGCCCATAGTGAGCTTTATTATTAACCCCTGCCTGACATTGGCCATACCTGTATGTCCTGACTGGGAATCACTTCCCACAAATGGACGTCCAGGTACAATTGCACAATTGCATCATGGAACCAGCAGTATATTACAGCTGGCCCCATGCTATGTCGCCCACGACCGGTGATTAAACCCTTAGCTGCCGTGGTCAATTGCGATCGCACCATCTGTCTCTATCGGCACAGCAGCGATATGATCGTGCCTGCCAATGCTCTTCCTAGCAACACAGAAGACTATCAAAGGCTTCTGGGCTGCCTGTGACGTGACTATGCCTGGCTGTGCCCTGAGAGCACGGCTGGGCATAGTGATTGGCAATTACAATGCATAGCAGTACTACTATGCATTGTAACAGTGATCTAAAGGTCACTGATACACGTACGCTATGAGGACAAGTAAAAAAAAAAATGTGAAAAAGTATTAAAAAAGTGAAAAAAGTCAAACACAAAAAAAAACCCTTACACAGCTCTTGATACAGAAAAATAAAAAAAAGCTATGGCTACCAGAAGACAGCGATGCATAAATATTGTTACAAAACTTTTTTAGAGCTCTTTCTAAGCCCCCTAATGTCGTAAAAAAAAAGTAAAAAATGATGCCAGCCTACAGTAGACATTTGGCAGATGCTAGTTATAAACTATTTTGTGTGGAACAACAATCTGTCTTACACGCAGAAATTTTTGAACTCTGAAAATGGCAAATTTTAAAAATATTTTCATGACATTTTTATATTTTTCATAAAAACGAATTGTATAGACCAAAATTTCTTACTAACTTAAAGCACAATGTGTCATGAGAAAACAGACTCTGGATCACTTCGATAGATAAAAGTATCAAAAAGTTCTTCCCACATAAAGTGACACATGTCAGATTTAAAAAACGGGGCTCTGTCAGGAAGGGTAAACTGGCTGCGGTGATAAGGAGTTAAAAAAAAACAACAGACGACAAGCCCTGTAAATGTTACTTGAATGGATCCGCCTCCCGAGCATTGTACATCATCTTCTGATGTCTTAAATAATAATTTAACATTTTAAAAGCATTTCTATTTCTGGACACTTTGTTGAACACATTAACATTAATGTTTGGATACAAGGAAACAAGTATTAAGTGAATTACTTTTCACAGTACTTTATTTAATGAGGTTGTCAACTTTTCCTTTTTATTAATTAGTTTTTGCTGGTGTTGTAATTATAAAAAAAAAAGTCATTCTCACCTCTGTCCTCAGCGCTGCTGAAGTCTCTCCCGGTTTTGTGTTTTCTTCCTGATCCTGGCAGTCAGAAGGTCACCGCTGCAGCTGCTGATTGGATACAGCGGTAACATTTTGGCTGACATCACTGTTTGGAGTGCTTTAGGCCCCGTTCACACGACGGGCTTGGCCGTGGGTTCGGCCGCGGTTCCCGCGGCCGTACCTCGTCCGACCCACGCAGCAAACTCGCGTCTCCCGACGCGGGTTTGCGGCACGGGTGGGGCATGGCTTGGGGAGCGGCTTGCGGAGAGGGTTTTCCCCCATTTAAATTAATAGGCAGAGGGCAAACCGCACCATGAGCCGCGGGCCAGCCGCTCACCACCCGCGGCCATGCTCGCAGCAACTCCGCGCGGCCGCCGCGCTGAGAACTCCCTGTCAAGAATTGACAGGAGAGTTCTCACACACGAGGCCCCAGAGCCACGGCCAAACCCGCGGCGTGTGAATATTAACGCGGTTTCCAATAGGAAGCCATGTTAATAAACTAGGCGAGATTTGGCCGCGGCTTTGGCCGCAGAAACCACGTCGGAACCCGCTGCCATAACCGCTGCCAAATCCGTCCTGTGAACATGCCCTTACTTCCAAGCCTGGTGTCAGAAAATGTCATGTGACTACTGTATCCAATCAGCAGCTGCATCAGCGGCCTTCTGACTGCCAGGATCAGGAAGAGAACAGATGACCCTGAAAGATGTTGGACCTCAGCAGCGCTGGAACGGAGGTGAGGGCAGAGGTATCAGTTTTATTATTTTTTAACTGCAGCAAGAGTATAAATTAATGAAAAAAAAGAAAGTGGACAAATCCTTTAAGTATTTATCAATGCTAAAAATTTTTTTGCAAGTTTCTATCTTCTACAATAGTTTTTCTCAGTATCACACAAGAGGTCGTCTGGTAGTGTAAAATGAGGTGCAGGTTCCGTTAACTCAAGCATAGGCTTCTGAGACTATGCCCAGCTGGATGGAAGGGCAAAACAGGTTGTTGTCTTCACACACAACCAGGGAGCTCTCCAATGAACTGTCACCTGGCACCAGCCCAAGGGGGCAATCACGTCCATGACTCTGAACTAAGGATAAAGTCTCCCCCATGAAATGACGCCATGTGAACCATGCTTGGTGCCAAAACATTCCTATTTATAGGGTTTACTTAAGAGACACACCTCTCCTCTTACTCTTGAGCTCTGATAATCATGTCTCCTGTATAGAGTAGAAGCACCTGTTATGAATGGCAGGAATCCCCCTGCGCGCGTGTGCACTGATGTCCGCCTGTCCACTCGCTCACTTCTGCTGGAGACGCTATGCCGAGGCATGAAAAAGGCATATACTGATGGACTTTTCTGGACTGTCGGCCACGTACCTATTCACATCGTAACATAAGTAACTAGCAATATTATGAAAGTCTGTTAATAAATGAAAGTTTGCTACATATTTGTATCTATCATTTGCAATATTGAAGTACGTACGGGAGTCCAGAATCTCCCTTGATAGTTGGACTGGTGGCGCGACTATATATCTTTATAACTACCAGTATTGATTTGATGAAGGAATCCCCCTGCCATTTCATCTTCTCCAGTTTACTAGATCAGATGGGGCTATTGCTATGCATCTGCCCCAAACAACTTTCTGGACTATCAGCTGACCATGCACACATGTGAGCTTGATTATTTGGGAATGGTTGATTGCAAGCCCTATATAAAGCTGAGACTCACTTAGAGATTGTACATTGAAAACTTTTAGTCCTGTTTTGGTTAGTTATCTGTTTCCAGTTTGTCACAGTTCTGTTTTGTCTTAGCTTTTTGTTGCTTCTGTTCTGCCCCATTTCAATTTTTCGGTGTGCTCCTTGATAGTTCTGTGCTGTTTTTGTTTGGATCAGCATCAGGGGCGTAGCTAAAGACTCACTGGCCCAGCTGCAAAACTTCAGCTTGGGGCTTCCCTACTCCCAGACATAGTCTGTGAACCAATACCTTTCAACAACAGGTTCCCTTCTTGATGTGGTGTAGCACGCTGCAGAAAATTATTTCTATTAAAAGGAGTCGTCCAATAGAATAAAATTCATTTCAAACGGGGCAAAAGCATCTGTTGCCTCTTGCCCCTCCCCTCAAAAAATGTGGGATGAACAGGAAAAAAAATGCAATTGTGCCTTGTATTTTATGGGTTTAGCTTTTGTTGGAGTTTATGCTGAACCGTTTAACATGTTATCTGTATTCTGTGGATGCCTGTACAATGGCCATTATAACCACTATATAGTGACCAATACTATTATAATATTACTGACCAACCAGTATACCAAGACCAATAATACCAATAACAACAATACACAAAGACCAAATAATACTCCACATACCACTACCATGTAGTAACTAATGCCATCATACTGTTACTGATCAAATCAATATACCAAGACCAAAAATTCAACAACAATATACAAGGACCAAATAATACCACCACATCATGACCACATATCACCACTATAAACGGTTTGAATAATACCATTGTACTGTTACTGAATATAAACCATTACACTAAGACCACTATTACAACCATACAGTGACCATATAGGGGTAGATAGTAATTGTACACAGGCTCTGTAGCCATATAAGTGATTACAGGGCAGTTACATTTAGTGACTCACAGGTGGCATCTTATCTGATGAGTTGTTCTTTTTCCCTTTTCTTTCTCCAGCTGGTCCAGACCGAGATGATGACTTTTCCCGGCCATGGATCCCTGCAGAATTTACCCCACAAACATGTTGGACTCCAAATAATGAAAGTGCCCCCATTATATTATCAGGCCCCCATTTATGCCACTAGTAGGTAGGAACACACTCCATACAGTAGACAGCTGCCCCAAACTAGACAGGCGGATAGAAAGACGCTTCTTTTAGGCAAGTTAGATCTTAAAAAATAGATAAGTAGACAGACACTTCCAATAAAGTAGGTAAAGTCCCCCTTCAGTACAGAGCCCCTTCTAGTAGGAATATAAGTAGATAGAGCACCTGATGGTAGGTAGGCGGGTAGATAGGGCCCTTTCTAGTAGAGAGGTAGGTAGATAGGGCCACTTTTTGGTGGGTAGGCGGGTAGATACGGCTCCGTATAGTAGGTCGGCAGGTAGATAGGGCCCCTTATAGTAGGTAGGCAGGTAGCTAGTGCCATTTACGGCAGGTAGGCAGGTATACAGGGCCAGTTATGACAAGTAGGCAGGTATATAGCGCCAGTTACAGCAGGTAGGCAAGTATATAGGGCCAGTTATGGCAGGTAGGCAAGTATATAGGGCCAGTTATGGCAGGTATATAGGTCCAGTTATAGCAGGTAGGCATATATAGGGCCAGTTTATAGCAAGGTGTATATAGGCCAGTTATGGCAGGTTAGGCCAGTTATAGCAGGTAGGCAGGTATATAGGGCCAGTTATAGCAGTTAGGGTGATATATAAGGCCAGTTATAGCAGGTAGGCGGGTATATAGGTCCAGTTATGAAAGGTAGGCAGGTATATAGGGCCAGTTATGACAGGTATTTCCCCCCATTAAAAAAAAAATAATAATAAAACTCACCTTGGCTCTCCAGGCTGTTCCTCCGCCGAACACCTGTCTTCCAGAGCGGGTGGCATGATGTCAACACGTCGCCTGCTCTGGGATGGTAGTTCCTGCATCTACTAGGTTACAAGCCCAGGCATAATCTTAGGGCCTAGTATAGGTAGTGGGACAATGGCATCACTGCATTGCGCCGCTGCCTTCAGCGGGTTAAGTGGCCGGTATCAGTGTATACCGGCCGCTTTGCCTCAGCCGCTACCTGCACCTCGCAAGGGTGGGCCTGTGGGTGCCCCCAGCTCAGGGGCTCGGTCGCAACTACGACCGCTGTGAGCCCTGTAGCTCGGCCACTGATCAGCGTAGCTGAGGGACATTGGGTAAGAATAGGGCCGGAGTGGTCTGGTGATAGAGCCAATTCTAGGGACAGGTAAGGGACACAGTCAGGGAAAGCTAGTTGTTAGGGTTAGATGTTTTTTGGAGTCTTTCTTCTGGATTCAAGTCATTTATCCTTTCATCGTCATCTGTGCCCCTGTCATCGTTCCTCTTGCTGTCCGTCATTCATTGGTAGGTCCCTCAATTTATTTTTGATACAAGCTTCGTATTACCTTCAGGCAAATACTGGTTGGTTTCATTTCCATTATAAGATTCGTCACTGTCCATGACAACCAGCATCGTTACTGCATCTGGCAGAAAGTTGTCAAGGAAACCAGACACCAAGCAGCCACTTCCTCCTCTATGATTAAAATCAGAGCAGGTCTTCATTATGGCCAAAGCTTTCCCTCCTTTGATGCTGCTCTCTAGACCCCAGCAAGGCAGGCAGGGCGCCACACAAAGGTGGACACATTAAAACTTCATGTTTCAAGGAGACACAAGGGCCGTGTTTGCCCTAGGGTTAATAGCACAGATTGTGTTTAGTTTTCCCATTCATCCCCGTTCATCTGATTAGAGCTTCAAGTCCTGTCCATAACGCTTGAGAATACACATGAAAATCTGATTGTTTTCATCATCATGTACGGCAGCGTGCATTACTGATTACTGATACGGATTAAAAGCCGTGTCGCACAAAGAAATAAATAACCTGTCGCTCATTTATGTATTTTCTGCACAGACAACCTGTTGGGAGCAACAATACGCATAAGCACCAATGAATGGGGCTAATCTTCATCCGAAAAATGTAGAAGATTTTGCACAATCCTAAGGTATGCCTTGTATTTCTGCTGTGTATTCCACACGCGATGTGAGCAAAATAGAAGAAAACAAAGCTACAATGGGCTGAAGAGAAGCAGTCATGGAAGGTGGAGGATTGGATGAAAGTGATATTCACTGATCAACCACCAGGCTGCTTTGGCTAAGGAGATGTGATGGGAGTTTTGTCTGGTGCCATCCTAATGGAATATATGAAGGGGACACCTGAAGAAAACAATCCTATTTCTATACGTATTTAGAAGATCAGGTTGTATCTACAAGTTTGGAGATGTTACTCTACAGAAAACTGTTACTCTAAAGGAAACCGGATAGATCATTTTAATGACAGCTATGCTGATGGTGAGAAAATAAGAGGGGACCTGTACATTCTATGAATATAGAGGTGTGGTGCATACACGTATGTGCTTTGTGTATGTATGTGTATATATATATATATATATATATATATATATACATACATACATATATACAGGCAGTCCCCGACTTACATCGTTCCGACTTGCATACGTCCCCTAGTTACAAACGGAGACTTATGGGGCGTGGCTGACATTCAACATGAGTCACGCCCCATGATAACCAAGTGCCAGCATGCCACAGCTGCACATGAGATACAGAACGTTAGGAGAAATATTCTAAAAAAGGGCACAGACAGCAAAACAAATGTAAAAACTGTTCCCTGCACTATTCAAAACAAAAAAAAAAATTCTGCTGGAATTACAGTTAATAAATATACCTGTTCCGACTTACATACAAATTCAACTTAAGAACAAACCTACAGTCCCTATCCCGTATGTAACCCGGGGACTGCCTGTATATGTCTGGCTTACTACCCAATATACACACACAGAAACCAAGGTTGCTGTACATATTTGTGCTCTCCATCTAAATCAATAAAGGAAGTTAGAGAAAGGCTCAGTACAACATAGGGTGGAAATCTTCCAGATCCAACGAAGTACAATAGATGATGAGTTTGTTCCCCTCATCAGGTATAAGGTCTTCTTCAATGGGATCATGTGCCAGTTGGCTAAACATAGGAAAAGATGGAGGAAAGACGTACAAGCTGTGCTACTATGGTAGGAGTGGTGAATAATAAGGTTCAAGGTCTACACAGCAATGTATCCAGACATTCTCCTTTATTGTATAACACGTTTGAGGGCTACGATCACCCCTTTATCAGACAAGAGACCAAAAACATAACATTCCCTTGTGTTTTTATGTTTTGAGTCTCTCGTCTGATGAAGCACTGAAATGCATGGGCGTAATTATACCCATAGCAGGCATAGCAGCTGTTATAGGGCCCTGAGTTTGAGGGGGGCCAACTCAGGTATAAGAACATTGTTTCTTTGTGTAGGGAACAAACAATTGGTGATTTTCTGCTTTTCAGCACTACTATGTGGGTTCCCTGATACATGGCGGTATTATTTACACCTATTTCATTATTATTACCTATGCTGCTGTTCTGCTTATTTGGTGTCATTTTGCATCGGGCCCCACTGAATTATAGTAATGCCTCTGCTGAAACGTGTTATCTGAAGACTTTCGTTTTCTGGGCACTTGCAGTATAGACCTCGTACTTTATTATTTACCAGTCCTGCGCGGCTCCTACATCTTCACTCCTTGTGACATTTGTTGAACTTATTCATCTCAAGCCATAGACTTCCATTCCATTTGTGTTTCTTGACGAAAGAGGATATGAGCTCTTAGGCTATGTTCACACGGCTTAAAATGGGCCGTATTTCGGTCCGTAATTACGCGCCGAAGTGCGCTAATTACGGGCTGAAAACGGCCCATTCATTATGGTAATCCACAGTTCTCATAGAGAACTATGGATTACGTCTCCTCTCCCCGCTCGGCGAATACGCCGAGGGGGGAGATAATCGACATGTCACTTTCTAGCGGCGTATACGCGCCGTTAGCAGTGATTGTCTACGGGCCGGCGAACTGCCAGCCCCCCGCTCGCTCCCCCGCTACCCCCCCGCCCCCGGCCACACGTCGTAACTGCGGGGTGTAATTCCGCCCCGCAGTTAATCCGTGTGAACATAGCCTTAGGGTATGTTTTCATGGCGTATTTGCGGGGTGGAATTTGGTGTGTAACTGCACTGCAATACGCTCGAATTACGCCCCCTGCAAATACAGTAATTCCTAGCTCTCATTGAGAGATGTAACAATGAATATCAGTGGGAGCGCTTCAGAAATACAGTGGGAAAAAAAGTATTTAGTCAGCCACCAATTGTGCTATTTCTCCCATTTAAAAAGATGAGAGAGGCCTGTGATTGCCATCATAGGTAGACCTCAACTATGAGAGACAAAATGAGAAAACAAATCCCGAAAATCATTGTCTGATTTGGAAAGAATTTATTTGCAAATTATGGTGGAAAATAAGTATTTGGTCAATAACAAAACTTCATCTCAATACTTTGTTATATATCCTTTGTTGGCAATGACAGAGGTCAAACGTTTTCTGTAAGTCTTCACAAGGTTGGCACCAACTGTTGCTGGTATGTTGGCCCATTCCTCCATGCAAATCTCCTCTAGAGCAGTGATGTTTTGGGGCTGTCGCTGGGCAACACGGACTTTCAACACCCTCCAAAAGTTTTCTATGGGGTTGAGATCTGGAGACTGGCTAGGCCACTACAGGATCTTGAAATGCTTCATACGAAGCCACTCCTTCGTTGCCCTGGTGGTGTGCTTGGGATCATTGTCATGCTGAAAGACCCAGCCATGTTTCACCTTCAATGTCCTTGCTGATGGTAGGAGGTTTGCACTCAAAATCTCACGATATATGACCCAATTCATTCCTTCATGTACACGGATCAGTCATCCTGGTTCCTTTGCAGAGAAATGGCCCCAAAGCATGATGTTGCCACCCCCATGCTTCACAGTAGGTCTGATGTTCTTTGAATGCAACTCAGCATTCTCTCTCCTCCATACACGATGAGTTGTGTTTCTACCAAACAGTTCCACTTTGGTTTCATCTGACCATATGACATTCTCCCAAAACTCTTCTGGATCATCCAAATGCGCTCTAGCAAACTTCAGACAAGCCCAGACATGTACTGGGTTAAGCAGGGGGACACGTCTGGCACTGCAGGATCCGAGTCCCTGGCAGATTAGTATGTTACTGATGGTAGCCTTTGTTAAATTGGTCCCAGCTCACTGCAGGTCATTCACTAGGTCGCCCCGTGTGGTTCTGGGACGTTTGCTCACCGTTCTTGTGATCATTTTGAACCCACGGGGTGAGATCTTGTATGGAGCCCCAAATGGAGGGAGATTCAGTGGTCTTGTTTGTCTTCCATTTTCTAATTATTGCTCCCACAGTTGGTTTCTTCACACCACGCTTCTTGCCTATTGCAGATTCAGTCTTCCCAGCCTAGTGCCGGGCTACAATTTTGTTTCTGATGTCCTTCGACAGCTCTTTGGTCTTCAAAATAGTGGAGTTTGGAATGTGACTGTTTGAGGTTGTGGACACGTGTCTTCTATATTGATAACCAGTTCAAATAGGTGCCATTACTACAGATAATGAGTGGAGGACAGAGGAGCCTCTTAAAGAAGAAGTTACAGGTCTGTGAGAGCAGTAATCTGCTTGTTTGTAGGGGACCAAATACTTATTTTCCACCATAATTTGCAAATAAATTCTTTCCAGATCAGACAATGTGATTTTCTCATTTTGTCTCTCATAGTTGAGATCTCTCTACGATGTCAATTTCAGGCCTCTCTCATCTTTTTAAGTGGGAGAACTTGCACAATTGGTGGCTGACTAAATACTTTTTTTCCCCACCGTATGCACTGGCCAGCTTGTACTTCTGAAGCAATAGGCATATTGCAGGCGTACAGCGGCAAGCACAGTACACCTGCAATACGGCGTGTGAACATACCCTTAGGCTATGTTCACACGGCTTAAAATGGGACGCATTTCAGTCCGTAGTTACGCGCCATAGTGCGCAAATTACGGCTGGAATATGTTCCAGTCATTACGGTAATGAACAGTTCTCATAGAGAACTATGGATTACGTCTCCTCTCCCTGCTCGGCGAATACACCGCGGGAGGAGATAAGTGACATGTGAATTACCAGCGGCGATTACGCGCCGCTGGTAATGAATGTCTATGGGCAGGCAAAGTGGCGGCCCCCCGCTCCTCCCCACCCCCGTCCACACGGCGTAATTGCGGGACGTAATTACGGCCCGCAAATAAGCCGTGTGAAACTAGCCTTAGACTTCTACAGGCACCATGTTACGGATATGTAATATGGCCATGTGCATGACGTTTCACTATAGCAGCAGTAGAACCATGTTCCGCTTGTTAGCTACAGAGGTCACGTAAAGGTGACGCTGTAAGGCCTCGTTCACATGGCTTATTTTGGGACGGATTTCAGTCCGTCTTGAGTGCCGTGCTGCGCGCAAATACGGTTGAAATCCTTCCCTGTCATTACGGTAATCCACAGTTCTCAAAGAGAACTATGGATTCCGTCTCCTCTCCCCGTCGCGAAATACGGCAAGCGGGGAGAAAGTGACATGCACATTATCCCGGCGGGATATGCGGCATGGATAATGAAAGTCTATGGGGCCGGCGAAGTGCCAGCCTTGCCACCCCGCCCCCGTACATACGCCGTAATTGCGGGTGAAATCCGTCCCGCAATTACGCCGTGAATCCGCCGTGTGAACATAGCCTAAGGCTTGGTTTAGATGGTGGTTTTTTTTATGTGTGAAATGCAGGTTTTATGCACCAAATTACTCTTCTGAAAACTCCCCTATAGTGCCCCATTATTTTCAATGGCAATGCATGCCGCAGTTTAGTTATATCATTACAGGTATTCAGCATAGGAAATGGTATAGGAAGCAAGTTATAGATTAATCCCAATTTTTAAAATGGGGCTGAGTGACAGTACTATAAATAATGCAGTTATAAATCTGGATCTGGAAGAAAGTGAAATGTGTGGCAGAAATCTGGTGGTGTCCTAACAATATGATGGCTACTGCCTTCCAGAAACTGCACAACACTCGCCCAAAGGTTGGGTTTGATAATGTAACTCAGCTCCATTGAAATGAATGAGGCTGAGCTGAAATACCACACACAAGCTGTGGAGATGTGCAACACTGCTTTTGTGAGAAAGCAAACATGATTTTCTAATGCTGTGCAATCCCTTTAAAGGGAATATGTCAGCTTTTTTTTTTACTAATCAAAACAAGATACTGATACTGTATATATTGTCTTCTTAGCCCTTTTTTAAAAATTTTTGTTTGCAGATTACTATAAACAGTGTTGTCACAGTTCAGTGTAAGGGTATGTTCACAAGGCTTAATTGTGGGCCCCACAGACATGCATTACTCGTGGCGCAAAAGTGCCACGAATAAATGACATGTCAATTATCTCCCTGCACGTACAATACGATCGTATTGTACGCCCAGGGAGAGGAGGAGTACTTCATAGTTCTCTATGAGAACTGTGGATTACCGTTATGATTGGGGTGCATTTCGCTTGTATTAGAGCGCAGTACGCTCCAAATACGTGGCGAAATGCGCCCCAAAATAAGCTGTGTGAATTTACCCTAGTCCTGTCTGAGGAGACTGGTGAAAAGTTTCTCTGCAGAACAGGAAGCGTCAGACATTTATTAGGCCTAATGGCCAAAGTGAAAACTACAGGATTTCAGAATTTATTTTTTTTTTAATTTATAGTTCTATGGGAAATCTAAAAAAAAAAAAAAACACAACCAAAAATTCTTAAAATATGTGTTTAGCATAAAAACATGAGTTAAACAATAAGGCTATGTTCAAACGGCTGATTTCAGAACTGATTCACGTCGGATTTCCGACGTAAATACGTTCTGAAATCAGTTGCAAATCAGTTTCAAATAAGTGCCACTAAGTGTGGCACGTATTTGGAACTGATTTCCCGACGGATTCACCATCTCCATTCATTGTAGGTGGTGAATCCGTCCGGAATTAATTCACATGCACATTCTTTTTCCGGCCGTTTTGCGGCTGCAATCCGCGGCCGCAATCCGGAACGGAAAAAATTGTAGTCTGAACGACGACACGTATTTCCCATTAAAATCAATGTAAAACTTCTTTGTAACTGATTTCGCAATGGATTTGGGGCCGTAAATACGGCTGCAAATCCGTTGCGAAATAAGCCGTGTGAACATGGCCTAATAGCGACATGTATGAATTCGAATGCGTACTTTTTTTCTTACTTGGCGCCGACACTCCAGTTCTAAATAGATATAGAGGAGTGTAGAATACGACAGTATGAAGATTTTTGGCGCATTACATAGAGTTTAATGCACCAAACTTTGTATGGGCATAGAGTTCAATGCGCCAAAGTTGGCGCATTAAGCTCTATGTAATGCGTCAAAAATCTGTCGTATTCTACACTCTTCTATATCTATTTAGAACTGTGGTGTCTGCGGCCAAGTTAAAAAAGTATTCGAATTCATTACTGTGCGGAACTTAAGTCATTTTTGAGGACATCCTTTATTGGTAAGTTTCTTTCTAGCTTGAACTGTAATACATGTAACTCTCCGTCACGTATCTCTTGCCAAGGGTATTTGTATATGTTTATCAATAATGAGTAAAAAAGTGCTCCAACATGGACGTGAGCACAGACTAAACTGCAGTTCGTTTTGCTTCTCACATTTCATTGTAAATTTGATGCGCAAAGAAACGAGGAACATTAAAGAAAACTGGGAGAAGAAAAAACATCACTTTAAAACAGTTCCAAGGTTCTAGCTTCCTGAAAGAAATGACTGTGGAGCTGTCTCAGGTGTGAATGAGTCCACCCTAAAAGGTGTGTAATAAGTGGGTGTATATGTTCTGCACATTCACAGCTATTATGAGCAGTAGGTGGAAGTGGAGCTGCTGAGACCGGGAGAGCTTGTCTCACAGATACAAGCAGATGTGAGCTGTAAAGTATAATTGGAAGTGTTATGTAACATTTTATACTCATACAATATGTTATTATTTCACTGGACAGCCCCTTTCTAAGATATTTTTACCTTTGCAACCATTTTCTTATTGGTCCAAAGCATCTTAAATAAAAAATGAAAACTACTTAGTAAGTAATAGTATTTAAAAATATCCTACAATATTGTGTGGACAACTCCTGCAGAACCATGAATCTCCATGATTGCAGATTACTAACAAAGCCTATGTGGTGCCTGCACCTGTACTCACATAATTCTATTACATCCAACCCACACTTCTTGCTAACCTACACACAGCAGAAGTGGAGGCAGAAAGGAATAACACATGACTGCACAGGGCTTGACAGCGGTTTGACAGAACTTGTCCTAATCCTTACTGGCACCCTAACCCCAAATTAGGGTTAAGGTTTTTCATCTGCGCTGCGGGACCTAAAGAGGGTGTCTCACCATGCGGTTTTACAGAGCCAGCTCTTCACAGTCAGCTTTAGACTCACACTTCCTGTTCAAGTTGTGGCAGTGATTGACATATGAACTCTGCCATTCCTAGATGAACCTGTTAGGCCATGTACACACGGCTTATTATGGGACATATTTCAGTCCGTAATTACACGCCATACTGCGCGAATTACGGGCTGAAATACCTTCCAGTCATTACGGTAATCCACAGTTCTCATAGAGAACTATGGATTACGTCTCCTCTCCCTACTCGTGCAAGACGCTGCGGGGGGAGATTAGAGACATGTCAATTATTGACGGCGTATACGCGCCGAGAATAATGCATGTCTATGGGAACGGAGGGCTGCCGCCCCCCCCCCCCCGGCTCCGCCCCCATACACACGGCGTAATTGCGGGCCAAAATCCATCACCCAATTAAGCCGTGTGAACATAGCCTTAGAGGGACATTGGTGGTGGAGGGGTTTTAACAGAAGAGCAGAAGATTACAGAGATCTGAAGTGTTAAAATGTGTTAATAAAAAACATAAACAAGCTAATTTGCTGCTGATAAAACACAGGAGGGAGTGATCGCATCATCCTGGCTAGAGATGGTTGGTGACCTAGGGAAGCTTGTATATACAAGCAGGAGGTAAAACTTCTCTAGCTCTGAAGGGAAGCAAGATCAGAACAGCAATGTATTTGGTAATAGTCTTTATTTATTTAACTTTTCCTACAAGGCGAAGGCTAATCATCGAAAAGCCCATTGTCTCTAGTCCTGCGGCACTTGTACTCTGACATCGATTCCAGTCACTTCTCGTCCAACTCACATTAGGATACCCAAAGATGACATTGGACCGGAATTTGACTTTGACCTCGATCTGAAATGCAACACGAATGATATTCACAGTGGATTCACATTATTATGACCACATTATACTTCAAGATCAGCAGTGCGTAGCTCATGAAAGAAGTCACGTCTGGTGAGCTGGGTTGGTGGGTATATAAGGTGTGATAAGTTGTCTGCACACATATCCCTCGTTGGTGTCATGGGTTAAAAGGGTGATTATTGCAAAAAAGGATGATTATTGGCTTTTACACCAAGGGTAGCAGCATTTCTGAAATGTGAGAGGTGAACACTGGTTATGAAGGTTTGTAGGGGACCGACAGACTACAGTGGAGCAGCTCCCCACCAAATGAATCTGACTTGTCTTAAACAGCAGTTCAGAGAACAATACCGCATATGCGGCTTCAAAGCAGATGGATGATCATTGTAAGTCTGGTGACGAGGTTGCATTGACAGAAAAGGCTTTCATTTCCACAGCAGTACCAAAGTAGGACCTTCACTGATTGCCTTCTCCAATGAGTGACATTTTCTACTTCATTGAACATATTGATGCTTTTGTGTCAGGTGAAAAACATCACGGAACAAGCACCCTGCCACCATTGCTGGAAGAACACAAGTTGGTGCTGGCAGTGTTATGGTTTAGGGAATGTTTTCGGGGCATTTTCTGGGCCCACTCATTCATGTGGAAGTCACTCTTAACTGATTTGGGTCTGAGTGATAGACACCCAAAAAGTGCAGGGCATCCTGCCCAATCAAATAGTAGAGGCGTCATAGGCTGTAAGCCAGTATGGTGCACCACACATAACTGTATAAGTGACAGCCTTGTCTTATCTATATGCCATTTTAATATCAGCCACAAGTCTATGCGAAGGGGAAGGGCTTTTCTCCGCAAACAACTGATTTCGGAACGGATTTACGATCTGCAATTCGATGTAAATCCGTTCTGAAATAAGCCGTGTGAACATCGCCTAACACTGCAATCACCAGCTTGTGTTTTTCCAGCAAAGGTTGCATAGCTTTTTTTACAATTCTGATACTGCTATGAAAATTGAAGATTTTTCTGTGAATGCAACTTTGTTAGCAGAGGTGCAGTATCTGCATCAGAGCCACATATGCAGTAGGGTTTGCTGCACTTTTAATTTAGATACACATCTGGTAGCCCTGTGGTTAGTTTTTATTGTGTTGCTTATTCGCAATGATGCGATTTCTCCACTCACGGTAAACTTTCACTACAGTAGTGCAGGAACAGTTCATGAACTGCACAGTTTCCCAAATTCTGCCACTCTTGGGCAGAAAACCAATAATAATCGTTCTTTTTACTCATGTCAGCAATAAGGGCTATGTATACAGACAACCTATCATACACCTTAAACATCCACCAAGCTGGTTCATGACATGTGACTTCCTTCATGAGATATTTTCCACATTGAAAGTAGGGAGTGGTCACAATAATGTGATTCAACTGCATAATAGTTGCCATAGGTATTATGTCCACTTATTGCCTGTATTACTTTCTTGATGCTTCTATATTTTAATACGCTAGTAAGATGCCCAACTGATGACCACTATGGACAAAGCGTCACAGCAGCCTCGTCACCACGCAGATACAAGCTAGTAATATTTTAGCAGTATCATTTGCTTCACCCCAGTCATTGTATCAATGCACTTTGAACCATTTCATTACGGGTAACTGTGACCCCCAATCTGTCCCCCAGACCAGGGCATGCTCTATAGTGTATGCAGGAGATCAGTCCCTCCTATGTAGCTGACTTCCCAGATACAACCTCTCCCCACCAAACTACTTCCTCCGCCTACTCCTCCATGACCCCCTAAGCACACTGTGCTGCTAAAGATATTTTGGCCTTTTGCTAGTCACGGTCGTGTTTCAAAATCCATATTCACAGGAAGTCAGCGACATAGGAGGGATATATATCCTGAGTCCCTATAAGCACTAGTTGCAGAGGTACAGAATGCCCTAATTTACACTGCTTGTCTCTGTTACCTGTGAGTGCTGTGTGCAGAATCTCCAGTGTATTTCTATGATATGCAGCTTCACTTCATTCTCCCCTGCCTCCTGCTGACAAGAGTAAACTTAGGCTAAATCTAAAAAGCAAATGTCAAAATGCTGTCCAAAATTCGACGGTATTTTGACATTGCTGGCCCACGGTTTTTGCAGAAGCCACCGTCAGTTTTCAGATCTGCCGTCAGCCCGTACAATTGAATGTGTGAGAATCTGACGGCAATCCTGTGGAATATACATGTTGCATATTCCCCCCTATTTTAAAATGGACGGTAAAAAATCCAAGCTGTGTAGAATACAGCACAGATTTTTTTTATGGCTGTCTACAGGGCATCGGCGAAAATCCAACAGAAAACCTGTGCTGTGTAGATCTAGCCTTACAGAGACCTATCACAAGCAGGAGACAAGCGAAAGCTGCATTTCCAAGGAATACACCAGTGACTCTGCAGAGTGAGTCTGCTGGACAGCTGAATGAAGCCCAAATGAGATGAAGTGATGCTTTCTTAGCACTTATGCCACTTTGTCCTAGTGATTACTGGAGGGACAGAGCTTTAACCAAGCTAGTCATCACTATCTTTCACAGGACAAACCTTTTAAGCCAAGGAATGAGCAGAGATTTCAGCAGAACAGAGACTGTAGCACAAAATACATAATATAATGTATTTACAGAGTTACTCAACTTTACCGACATGAATTCTACAAGTAAATTGTGAAATTATGTTTAAGGATGGACATGTGCTTTAAAAATGGCAGAAAGCCCTTACTGACTGAGCAGGAGAGCTTCCAAAAGACTAGCCGTCATCTTAGGGTGCATTCACACGGCAAAGGACAAATACCGGTCAGGTTATCCGACCGGTATTTATCCGGTTTGTGTGCCGTGCACACGGCTGCGGAGGGGACGGCTATTCTCCGCGATGAGCGGAGAAAAGCCCTTTACATTCACATATTCCGTCTGAAAACCAGACCGAAGAATGTGCATGTCGAATGTTTGTCGGGGGGGCCCGCGGGTGGATAAATAACCCGTTTTTGACGAGACAGAGAGTGGGGACCGCACTGCTGCACGACGGGGTTTTCCATTTAGGCGAGCCAGTTGTAGCTAATTATTCGGACGGTTTTTCAGGCGGTTCTGCAAAAACCAACAAACCACCTGGGGGAAAAGATGGATGGGTGGAATGAAAAAAAGGAAGCTGAATATTGAAAAGAAAAAATAAAAATGAGTGGGAAAAGATGAACAAGGAAAAAAGAAAAACTGGCATGATGAAGGGGGGTGGTGAAAGGTGGAAGAAGAAGAAAAGGGAAAAGACCTGAAAAGGGGGGAGAAAAAAAGAAGAAAAAAATTGAGAAAAAAAGGAAAAAACTGAAAAAAAACAGGAATAAAAAATCGGGGAGGGAAAAAAAAAAACCTTCACCTGGTCAACTGAAAAACCCGTTGGTCTGGGGTGCGTGGGGACATGGCCTTATCTGTTCGCTGTTTTTCTTTTGTGCCCACTGCTGCAAGTCAGCTGAGCTTGGCACTGCTGAAGTACCTCAATCAGGATAAAAAGATAGTTTTATTGCACTGTTGCATGACCACACACCAGTCAGGAGAAATAGGAAGAAATGTTGCACGGTGCATGGCCACAATCAGGAGAAAGTTCTTGCCTGTGCTCTGCCGACAGTCAGGAGGGAGAAAGTCTCGAGAAGAGTTGCACTGTGCATGGCCATCAGTAAGGAGAAAGTTGCACCTGTGCATGGCCACAGTCCAGGAGAATGTTGCACTGTGCATGGCCCACAGTCAGGGAGTAAAGTTGCAACTGTGCGATGGCCACACACTGTTCAGGGAAAGTTAATTGCACTGTGACTCATTGGCCAACAGTCAGGAAGGAAAGTTGATAACTGTGCGTGGCCACAGCCTGCAGAAAGTTGCATGTGCATGGGCCACAGTCAGGAGAAAGTTGCTACGGTGCATGCACGCCAGCAGATATGTTGCACTGTGGCATGGCCACAGTAGGAGATAGTAAATTGACACTGTGTATGGCCACAGTCAGGAGAGAATTTGCATGTGCCATTGCCACAGTCAGGAGAAAGTTGCACTGTCATGACACAGTGCAGGCAGTAAGTTACACTGTGCCTGGACACGAGTCAGGAGAAAGTTGCACTGTGCATGCACAGCCTGGAGAAAGTTGTCTGTGCATGGCCACCAGCAGGAGAAGTTGCACGGTGCTCAGGGACCACAGGTCAGGAGAATGTTTGTGCATATGGTGCATAGGCCACAAGTCAGGAGAAAGTTGCATTGGTGCACATCTGCACACAGTTCAGGAGAAGTGTTTGCACTGTGACATGGACCACAGTCCAGGAGGATAGTTGGCCAATGTGCATGGCCAAGCCGTCAGGTGAGAAGTTGCACCTGTGCATGGCCACAGTCAGGGAGAAAGTTGCACTGTGTGTGGGGGTAGCTAGGTAATGGAACAGCCGCCATGGTATTGTAATCAGTAAAATCATATGTGTGACTTATTATTGTAAAGCTTTCTGATGATCTGGTGTATTGGCACAAGATGCCACTGTCTTGGAAACTGTTGCATGCAACGATAGACATGTGACTAGAGACCAAGAGTGGACTGGAGCATGAGGGAGCGGGGCCATTTTGGAAGGAAACAAGGAAAAAAAGACAAAGAGAAGGAGGAGGAGGGGAACAGATGTGGCTGAAGATTGACTGTAGTTTACCTGCTCCGTTTGGGCTCAAAAGTGTGTGAACCCGCCAAAAACGAGAGAGAAGTGTTAATGGTGCGCATGAAAGCTGTTGTCAACAGAAAAGCCTCACGAAGGAAAGTCACTCTGCTGAGACTGAGAGAAGTGATACATCTATGGATGCGACTTCACACTGCAGGGATCATCAGCCCCAGCAGCAGCAACTGCCGGCCATCGAAAAGGTATACACGGGTCAAAGGAAGCGTGCACGCCAACAAACTAGGATGTAGTGCGGCCTGTTAGTCTATTTAGGACAGATTTGGTTTCTGGCCATAGTGTTGTATCTCAACTGTACACTCTCCTGATTCGGGGACATTTGGATGGGGCTGTTATTAGCACTGTTATTTATTGCAAAACAGGTTTCGCTATGTGAGAGGGTTCTGTTTTAGTGTGTGATCTGTCTGGGGATAGCGGGTAGAGCTTATTTGGTTAAATTGTAAGAGTCTGTGGCCCCACCGCAGCACGCTTTTGAACTGCTACCACACTCGATGGTTCCTGTCCTTGTCCACTAGGTATTAAAGGTTGCGGAGTGTTCTGGCCTTTCTGATACCCATGAGTAGGTAACTGATAGGTGCACCATGATGGGACACACTCCGGCAGGCGCGCTTGTGCACAGGGGACCTTGGGTACCTCGTTTGTACATTTGTGTGTTTGGGGAAGTTGTTCACAATGCTTTTCTGAAAGTTCAGTAAACTATGGGTTGTTGAACTGGGTGTTGGAGTCGTTTTCTTCTCGTCGTAACTTTCGCTGTATTCCCTGGGAAACCTACCTCGGTGCTCGGCCTTACAACTTGGCAGTAGTCGGCAGGATACAGCGGACGTTAGTGGACGGGGCGGATGGCGAAGGGAGGTCTTCCCCCGGAGTCCACTGGCGGCCCGGCCCTGAGACTAAGTTCAGGGTTCGTCCCCATAATGCCCGCTCCAAGTGAGTTATGTTCCCTGTTGGGTCACTTTTTACCCAGTACTTCCCAAATTTGATGGAAAAAAACATGACACGTGCAGGACTGGACAGAAAGGGTGCGTGTGCAGTTGTTAAAATATGTAACCTAGATCCAGAACTAGGGGGCGGAGATAGCCTTGGGTGCCCCTTAAAGAGGGGGACGTTAGACGGGCAGTTGATGGTATCGCCCGAAGTCCGAGATGAGAAACACTGGACAAAAAAATATTCCTCCCTGCTGGAGAAGTGAGCTCCAAGGGGGTGGGCGGCAAAAGGTGGGTGCCACCTGCGAGACACTTCTTCAATACCGGACGCAAGAGAGGAGGGTAGAGACCCTCATGCAGTAATTCTAATGCACTACAGAAATGTTTGAATGAAATAAGGCGGCGAAAATCCCAGTGGCCATGGGTGGCTTTTCAGGGAAGTGGATAAGGTTACTAAGAGATCTAGTTCATTGTGGGACTGTACAATAAATCCATACAGGACAAATTGCAAGAGATGACCCGAATGATGGCTGACATAGACGTTTTTTAGTGTTTACTTAGCAGCTGTGGAGAGGGAAGAAGAACCAATCACTTTAATGGTTAAAGGCTTTGTCATAGTGCCAAGCAGCAGAGAGTGGGAGATCAGGGTCTTTAACTGATGTGGTCTCAGGCTTTGCGGACAGAGTTGAGTGAGAACTTCGGTCGGAGGATAAGTGTCCCAGATGAAGCAGAACGGCTATCAAACTCCCAGCAGAAGTGACCTCTGTTACCACAGCACCACATTTCAGGATAACTCCACAGAGGACGGTCCCCACTGAAAGGGCGCATCAGGCGCAAAGAGATTCTAGGGGGCCGTCTCTGCATGGGCATTGCCTACAGTTATGGCCACATCGCCATCGAGAGTTGTCTTGAACATGTAGGGCGGCAGAGCCAGGGTTTTAAACTACCGACCGCCGCGAGGTAAAGACCGTGCTGCGCCCTGTGGCGGTGCGACAGCGAAGCTAATGCCCATGACGTGTCGGTGCTTTGACCTCTATGCTTGCTGAGTCCACGTTATGGGGAAGCCGGTTAGAGGCCAGAAAGTACGTGGCCTAGTCTGATACAGGGTCAAGAGTGCACCCTGCTGCCCATGGAGTTCTTCCTGAGCGCGACACTTTAGGCACATGATGGAGCCGGAAGCTCCGGGCCAGCCCGTCATTTGGCTGATCAGCAGCCAATAATGGTGAAGATGGACGTGCAAGGGGATAGGTCTGGATGCAAAGTCCGAATGTTGGGGCAGAAGACATCGGCAGAAGGGGAGTGGGTGTAGCTGGATCACCTCTCGCCGGGGGGAATGGATGTAACCACTGGGGTATGATTGTGCTCATAGACTTGGTTCACCATATCTACGATAAAGTGGGACTCAAGATTTTGGCAGCGGGCCACCACGACCTGGCCCGACCTCACGAAGGTCCTACAAACAGATGGTGAGGAAGTGCAGTCTGCGAAAGAGACCACATACTGTATGGACAGGTCGGCCCATCTGGGCAGGTGAAGGTTGCCGTCGAAAGCACTGATCAAGATCCCGCCCACGACACGGAACAGGTATTGATGAGTTGCGGTGGGAGCCGGAGGAAGGTGAAAGGGGCTGGTAAAAGTCTTGAGTTGAACCAGTTCTCACGCAGGATAGGGCTACAGAACCGTCACTCGGTAGCTCGGGCCCTTGTGCCACCCATGATAAATGTGTGTGTACTGAGTGAGATGCCTTCAATGTCATGGCAGCGAGTTTACCATTCCCACTCAATATTATGTTTCAGCTGTCTGTTACGTTCCCGGAAAGATATTTTCCGCGGGAGGAGATTTACGCTATTGCCTGACAAGAGGGTACAGGCTTGGAACCTTTGCAGTAGGGGTTCCGGACAGATGTGAACTCCAACAGCAGAATGGAATGGACGCTCCTGTCGATCATGGCCACAAATGGAGGTTTTGACTCAGGGCTCTTACTCCGGTTTGGCAAATCAGTCGTGGAAGATACCCTTTGGGGAATTCAGGAGGCGTTCTCAAAGACATGATGAGAAGACTGTCGGATTGTGGCCTTCTTCCATTGAGCACACGAGAAATACATACGGGCAAATGCTTATGACCGATCAGAGAAGGTACCAGCCAATCCCAGCACCCAAGATGTACCTGGAAGTGAAAGATACTGGTGGCCAGATGCTGGAGAAACGGGGTGATCCTAGAGTAGAGTCAAAGTCCCTGGGGCTGACGACGGTTGGTTGTCTTGGAGGCGAAAATAAGATGGAAGTCTCAGGGTTCTGTGTAGATTACCGAAAAGCTGAGTTGCCAGACTAGTTAGTCGATGGCTATCCACTCACACGGATTTTGAAGTATCGCTGTCCGCTCTAGGTCATTGCAAAGTTTTTCTCGGACTCTCGAATTGGCCAGCGGGATAATGGCACGGTACCCAGTGGTCAGAAGGGACAGGGCAAAGAAAGCCCTTTATTCTACCTATGGGGTTCTATGAGCTCTATCGGATGCCATTTCGGCCTGTACTATAATTGCACCAGGGACATTCCACGAGGTTGATGGAGCACTGTCTGGGGGATCTTAAACTTTGAGTCGGTGCTTTCTACCTGGACGATTGTAGTGGTGTTCGGGAAGCTCCTTTGAAGACCTTCTTCAGTAACACCTTGTTTTTTTTTACGGGCAGGTCCTGGAACGACTTCGGGCACGGGATCAAGATCAAGCCTAAGAAGTGTCAACTCTTCAAACTGCGGAATATAGAGTACTTGGGGCATTTTTATCTTTGTGGTCACCTCGGAGGGCGGTACAGCCAGCCCCAAGTAAGGTGGAGGCAGGTTCAAATGTGGCTCCGGCCGGTGTACATACGAGAGGTAAGCATTCCTGGGACATGGCAGGTTAAATAATCGAAGGGTTTATCCCGCTTCGCTCATCTGACAGGTCCCTTAAATGAGTAGTGAAGGTACGGTGGGGGCCCAAAGATCTGCCCTATTGAGTGGGGACCACGGCAGCAAAAAGCTTTTGACTCCGTGAAAGAGGCTGACCAGTGCCGATTCTGGCCTATGCACGTTCGATACTCCCTTTCTGTTGTATACTGATGGGAGTCTACATGGGTTGGGGGGCCGTGCTGTCCCAGCTCCAGGAAGGGCGAGAGAGAGTAATTGCCTATGCCAGTCGGTCTTTGAGAGAGTCAGAGCGCAATCCGACAATTAATTTGCTCCTTTAAGTTGGAAACTATTGGCCCTGGTATGGGCCCATGACAGAAAGGTTTGCAGAGTACCTGACAGGTGCAGAGGTGGGCCGCATGACGGACAACAATCCATTGGCACATTTGGAGAATGCTAAGCTTGGAGCCCTTTACAGAGATGGGTGGCCCGACTCTCAAAGTACCATTCCCCCATTAAGTTCCGTTCAGGGAGGGAAAATGGTAATGCCATGCCCTCTCTCGGGTTCCAGTAAGACTACCCTCTCACAGTGTTGACGAAGAGTTAGAAAACACTGAAATGCCGACCTTGGTCGGTTTTCCTATGTTCCAGGAGGTGGCACACTCAATGGGGTGGCGTTGGGATGCCGATGGTGTTGGAAAAAACAGTGGTGATTGGCAGAGGGGCCAAGATTTGGGTTTCACAGATATACGGGAAGGTGAAGGGGTGGGTCCGGTCTCGGGGCTGGCCCCAGCCAGAAGACGAGCGGCCCAGCTGACTCAGGAGGGGCAAAAGCTGTTGAGGCAGTGGGATAAGCTGAGTGTTTCCCAGGGTCTCCTGTGCCGGACCATCTACTTACAATCAGAGTTGCAGCACCGACAACAGATTGTTATCCCCCTGTCCTTGGGACCAGAGGCTTTCTCGGGAAGCTCAAAGAGAGAGGCGCACATTTTGGGAGTGACCAAAACCTATAAGTGGCTTCAACGACTATGTACTGCCCGACTTGTTAAGCATGGTGTCTGAGGCTTGCCTCAAGTGTCGTACCTGTGGGTTAAGTAAGAGCACTGAACAGCGGGCTCCCGTTCAGACCATCCCGGAGACATCTGCGCCCCCAGAGCTCTTGATGATTGACATGTGCAGATTGGGTACTCTACCTCTGGGCATTCTTTCTGTTTGGTCATGACAGGACCATTTCATAATATGCGGTGGCTGTCCCCACTAGGGATCAGACTGGGAGAGTCTTGCTGCTGAAGGCGGTCTGCAAGCCACTTTATACAGGTGTTTGGGTGCCCCCCAGAAGATACATTCCGACCAGGGG
>JAODAL010020320.1:0-69735 GCA_025379985.1 Phyllomedusa bahiana | reverse complement strand
AGCAGAGCCCTCTATAGACACTCCTGAAAGAGTGACACAAGTGGGAGGAAGATGATCCACTAGATTGGAGGAGAACTTTGGGTGCGCGATGAAGCGGTGTTTATTGTTAAGAGCCCTCAAAACACTGGCCGTTACTCAAGCCACCTGGCTTTATAAATAAATACAAACTCAGATTTTTAGCCATTTGCATAATACGAAAGTTCATCAGCCTCTCAGTAAGCCATATATGACTGTGTATGCTACAAGAAAGGCAAGCGAAAATGGGGTTCACTGTAAGAATATACTTTATCAAGTTTGCCTCAGACGCCCTCGTCGGAAAAATAGGATTTGATGACTTGTGTTAGCGAATCTTCTTGGCTGTTCAATAGGCCAGTAGTATAACATTTAAGTCAGTCCAGACAACTACCTATCGCGCTATTATAAACTGATAACAATTGCATTTATTTACCTTCTTTGTAACATTATTGCCATTTCAGCAAGCAACATTATATTGATACTGCATTTTCTGCAGCAGTATAATAGTCGATGGGTTAGTAGTCGGTACGGCAAAAATGTCCAAACATAGTAGTCATGCGGTAGTGGCTTTTACCGCCCATCAGCGTGGTGGACCCCTCCATCTTGGATAGAGTACCATGAAACGCTATCAATAAATAAGTTGTCTTTGCTGAAATATAGCTGTATCCTGTTATCAGTAAGAAGAGTAAATAAAAGCAATTTTACAGTTTATATTTGCACTGAGTAGTTGTTATGGACTGTTGGAAAGAAGAAGTTCCGTGGATCTCACTGTTAACAGGTCAGGGTGCGAGTGGAGCTATTTGGTAATAAAATTAGCCTGGCTACTACCGTATATAAACGAGAGCTATTTCCACAGATCACATTGTCAAGGGTTTTATCCAAAATCCATTCTGCAAACCCATTAAGAGCCTTTTGAATAACGCGACACTTAGTGGCAGTTAGTCATCCCAATAGAGTAGCAAGGTGGTAGTGCTGCGTTTATCATGTCTCCAGAAACATTAGCAGTAAGTACAGCCACACAGTTGACTTAGGGGCTGGTCAGGCAACTATGACTTTTTGAGGAAGTGCACAAAGCGAAAAAACAGGAGGATTTCAGAGTAGTGGAAGGTCGGAAAGATTCAGAAAATTGGGAGGAAGGATGAGATCAATTATTGGGAGAGGAAGGTCAGGTTTCCAAAAGAGTTATGCCTTTTTATGGCGGCCATCCTCAAACTGCTTGGCCTCGCCAGGCTGTATGCGAGAAACCACAAACTTTGTAATTAATATATATACCAGACCGTGCAAATACATTTAATGTATTTAATTAATTGATCAGACTCAATTGCAGTTTGATGATCAACAAATTCACAGCCAATATAAAAGCCCATCAGAAAGATGGCAAAGGTCTATTATACTTAGCTATTATTGAGCGAGATCAGTCCATGACCCTCCTTATTGCAGTATGCAGCTCCAGAATGGCATAGGCTGGAGGACGCAACCCTTTTGACAACCAGCGTACGAGACACAGCTGCTACGTTTCCGCAAGGCGATTTCCTTCTTTTGTCATAGAATTGCTGTGTATAGATATGCCATATGGGAGTTGGCACGTAGAAGGTATTATACCGTATCCCATATTAAAAATCATTAGAGTGACACAAGCACATATATATAACATACCATCTAAAACATACACTGTTACTGAAACACGATTACTCCTCACAAAATGGCTACTAAAGCGTTAAATTCTCATTTTAGATCCGATCTGGGGCTAATGTGCCATGCAATTTTCGTATCCAATACGCGTCACGTTGTAAGCAATCTCTTTTTAACTCTATCCGGACAGATCCTCGTCTATAGTGTTGAGGTATTCAAAAAGCGCTCCAACGAAGATCACCGACACAGGTGCCACTGTCCTGCTTCAACAAATTCGAGCGGAAGCTATGGTTGTTTCCCAAATCTTTCTTTGATGTCACTAATTCTTCTCTAGTTTTTTGTTTAAAATGGAACAGGTAATAGTAGATCTGATGCTTCATTTATCCCTTACTCTTATTTCCCTACTGGTTTACGACTGGGTGTAGAATTTTTACCACAATGGGCATTTAATTAGGTAACATAATCCTCAGAGAGGGAATTGCAACGTAAAAAAAACCTTTTTATTGGTCGACTATCAATTCCTTTCATAATAGGGTGCTTTATATGGAACCTTTAATATAGACGTGTCATTTTCAAGGCCATTTCAAACAATCCAAAAAGTACCTGCTTTCATCAGTACTATCTAAGTTTGTCTTGTGGTACATGTTTTTTTTATATCAGATGATACAACAGCTATCTCTAATCGTTAAACACTCGTCCCTTAAATATACATGTTGGTGAATTTTTTAATTCATAAGAGCCCAGGCTTATACTGGATCATAAATTAGGTACCTAGCACAAAATGTTTGAGAATAGGCTTTTCTTTAATTAATTTGCAATTCACGTAATGGAGCATCGTATACAGATGTAAAATATTAGTTTATCCTCATTATTCTTGTCTTTGTTTTCATTTTAAGAAGATCCTCCCGTTTTCAATACTGTACCTCATCAGCCTCACTTCTCCTGTATCTTCAGTTACCTATCATATCACGTTTTTCAATAATTTATCATACCATTCCTTAGCCTTTTTCCTGTATTATATTGTGGTGCCATCCTGAACATATTCGTTTTGCACCGTTCAATTGACTGTTGGGAGGATTCCTGACTTGAATAGCCTTGTGGGTATGCGAATGATTTACGAGTGCTAAGTAAATTATTGCACGGTCATACTTTCGGTGTACAATGAGGCGTCTTCTAGTTTTTTACCATTTTTTTGTAACCTCGCCACATCAATGGGTTATTCAACAATTTTTCTAGGTATGTTTAAGTAAAGAGCAAAATTATAAGTTGGTGTTGAACCATTAATAATTGTTAATAAATAAATCACATGTGAGGTAATAATCTACATCTAAGCTCAAACAAAAGTAGGGAAATAATTGAGTAAGGATCAATGCAACATCGATCATAACCTATAGTTATTTAACAAAAACTAGATGAAGAATATAGGACATCAAAAGAAAAATTTGGGGAAACAACCATAGCTCGCCATTTTGTTTGAAAGCAGGTCCACTGTGTCAGCGATCCTTTCAGTTGGTGCCGTTTCTGAACACATAAGACGGGATGGAATCTCCGGATCAGAGTTTAAAAGAGGATTACATTCAACGTGATTGAGCGCTATTGGATACAGATAACTTAGCATGCCTTAAACCCTCCAGAGGATCTGGTCTAATGAGAATTTAGCTTTTTTAGAGACATTTTTAGTGAGCTAATGTGTTTCAGTAGAGTTGTCGGTTTAGATTGCTATGCTCTGCATGTATATGTGTTTGTGTCACTTTAATGTTTTTAATAGGATAGCGTTATAAGTACTCCCATTGCAATCAAACACGCATGGGCATTGGACAAGAAGAAATCGCCTTCGAAACGATGAGCAGCTGTTCGTCTCGTATCCTGGGGAATGTACAGAGCGCATACCTCCAGCTAATCCATTCTGGATGGCATGCCCATACTGCCAAGGAGGTCATGGAGCTGTCTCAACATACTAAGTAATACCTTTGCCATCTTTTCTTATGCTTTTTATATTGCTGCTTGAATTGTTCGATATCAAAAGGCACCATTGAGTCTGAGTCAAATTAATAAATACATTTAAAGTATGTTTGGTCTTGGTATATATATAATTACAAGAGCAATTATATGGAGTCATGGACTGTTGAGCACTTCAATAAATAGACCAGGTCATAATGATGCTATACTAAAGCCTAAGCGACATTTTATCATTATGACCGGAAACCACAAACTCCCATTGTATTATAATCTAAAACAGTGGGACTGATGACAGGAGTTGTAGTTTCCCAAACAGTGGAGGCCACTGTTTGAGGATGCCTCCTGCCTATATATGGTGTCTCAGACAAATGAGCAATTTTGTTTTGATTGGTTACATAAAGTCATATGCGACCAAGATCAGGGTAAAGACAAGCGATATGCCCAAGGTTACATTCTCCAAGACTTACTAAATATTAAAGGACACTTCAGAAGGCCCCCTGATTTGTTAGTACTATGTCAATATCAAAAGGAGTGTAGCCTAAGCGAAAATCAGTAGGTTGACAGCCGACACATGGATTGCTGAGGGGCTACATTTAGGTTTGTTCTAGACAAATAGCTGAAAGTGGAAAACGATGAAGGAACCATCTTGTGAAAATGGCATACAGGAATCGGTTTAATCCATGTGCTCAATTGAATCTAAGACCAAAGGCGCAATAGGGCCCGTGCTTGTCCAGGAATCCCACTGCTGATTAGGACCATGAGCAGAAGGCGTTGCCAGATTAGATTTTGTTGGACCTTTACCAATGTGCCTCCAGGGAGGATACACGAGTATATTACTGGTGGTGTATAATGTTTGTATTTCCAATTGTTTGACGCCGTTGCCCGGATGAGGAAAGACATAAGATGCGGTGCGGACAGCCAAAAGCTACTCAGGAGGAGGCGCGAGGTAAGGTGGATTTCAGAATGGTGATTCCAAGGTCATAGATGTCAGATCGAGGTTCACATTTCACGGGAGAATAATTGACAGAGACATACTGTGAGAGTGGTGTAGGGATCACGTTGGGGGAGAGAGTGCGGTCGAGCGATGAGGGGGGGTGTGGAGAGAGTAGTGTGCGGGAGGCCGCGGAAGAGGGTGAGGAGGAGCTATGGGGCCTACCAGTCAGGAACGTTGGATATGTGGCTACAATCAGTCTACCTGCAATCATATAATGGAATATTAGGACGCGTACTGAAGAAAACGGCACCGCAATTAACCCCCATACCAATTAATGATCTGGATAGAGTCATGAACCTATGCCCACCTCGCTGCATCCATACAAGACCTCAGTACCCCAATGAGGGAAATGTGTTGCGAATGGAAAAAAAATCCTTGGTTCAGTTGCTAGACCAGAGTACTGATTTATTTGCATTATAGCCCGCTAACACATGGCGTCTCAGAAGCAAAGAAGGAGCCTGGCAAGCCATCTTTTAAGTAAAGGTGGGACGATAGGTCTTATTGAATGATTAAGAATTTTAGATGCCCAAATATTTCTTGAGGAAGATGCTAATATGTGTAGGCCTCATTTAAGAATGTGAGTATGGGTAACTGTGACACTGCAAGTGACCAAATGTAAAATTAAGTCAAAAGAATAGTGATAAAAAAACGTGCGCGAAATGCATGAAATATGGAGAGAGAAGATATGGAGAAATGGATTATGCAGTCAGTGTTATAAAAGGACGGTATAACTGCCCTACATGAAATGATACTGTCTTAGCTTCCTTTGTATCACATGTGTTCAGTATGTATGAAGCATCAATTTAGAAGCCGACAGAAAATTTCTGGATCCACTAGGACATAAAATGGACTGACGAGTTTTGTTGGCAAATTGACGCCAATCACGCTCAACGCTATATGCCGGATATCATGTACCGCGCTGTGGGACCCCACCCAATCCTCTGCTTTAACAGTTGTACATCCCATCTCTTATATGGTTGTAATCCCCTAATGACAAATTGTATTACTCTATAGTATTGTCAGTATATTAACACAGTGGTTATAGTAAGTAGTAGCTTCAGGTGCCATTTTGAGTAGTGTTGTGTATTGTATAGGTATACTGTAGTATAAGTATAATATATATATATATAATTGGCGACACATTTTTCAGCCAATTTATCAATGCATTGTTAGTTGCATGTTCACATCTCATCAGCTCCTTCTCCCCATTCTGTGTTTTTGCCTGACAATTAGTGGCATATGTCTACACTTGCCCCCACAGAAAAACGTCCGGCTTTTTTCAGCGTTTTTCGTTTTCTAACTAAACGCATGGAAAAAAAGAAAAAAACGTATATGTAGCTGTTGTTATCATACTCCCATTAGACTTCTATTGTAAAACGTCCTTAACTTTCTACACTGAGCTTCTTATTTCTGCTCGTTTTTATTCACATGGTCGTATATTTTGCAACTCTATGCCTCTAAAAAACGCCAAAGAGACGCGGCAGAAAATTTACTACCAGGAGTCTATGTTAAAGGTGTCTTTGTGACAGTCTTTTTGGAGCGTTTTTGTGGCGCGTTATTCGCCAGCGTTTTTTGCCCGCGATTTTTCAATGAAAACCCTCACAGGAGACCCAAAGTTGCCCAGCCTATAGTGAATTGGTTGGCTGCCGAGAGTGTAACAAAGGTTAATTCATTATCAAATTTCTTGATACTCAAGGAATAGCTCTGATGAGTCCTTTTTTGTACCTTTTCGTTAATCAAATGATCATGCTTTTGGGTCACTAACGATTTTTGCCGCCAATTTCATATTTTTTTCGACCTTTAAAATACGGAGTATATTTACAGATTTTAAGGCGTCCTATGATTCTGTTCTTTCTTTAACAGATTGCTTCGATGCTAAACTACTTTTTCTAACATATTTTGAGTGCTAATGTAAAGCTTATCTTGCTACTGATGATGAAAACTAGGTTTTTTACGGATTTTGGCGCACAGTATCACAGTTTTTACAGTTGTTAGGCCGACAGAAAATCCTATATTTTATTACGTTTTTAGGCCACTACAAATGAATTTTTTTACAGTTTTATGGCCACTAATAATCGCTGTCTCGACCGGGACTGTTCGCCAAAAATACCGTGTATTGTTTACGATATTTGGCGCAAAGAAAATCCGTTTTTTTACGTTTGGTTGTCGGCACTAAATAATTTATTTTTACATACGATTTTGGCGCCATAACGTTGCATTATATCGCCCTTACTGCACGGCAAAATAAAGTTTTTTTCAGGATTTTGGGCGCACAAAAATACGTATTTTTACGTTTTTTGACACATAAAATATTTTTTAAATAATTTTGCAGTAATAACGTACTTATCTCCGTGCTCTGACGGTCCAAAAATAAGTTTTCTTTACGGATTTTTGGGCTCGCAAAATCCGTTTTTTTACGTTTTTTTGGCATTAAAATTATTTTTTTACAGATTTTAAAATCTGGCGCTAATAACAGTTATCTCGCTTACTGATGCCCAAAATTACTTTTTTAACGGCATTTTGGCGCAAGAATCCGTTTTTTTTTTCAGTTTTGTTCGGCCACTAAAGTATTTTTTTTCATGATTTTAGCACAGGGCGAATAACGTATAATACTCAGCCTCTCGACGAACAAAATAGTTTTTTTCACGGAATTTTTGGCCACGCAAAAATACCGTTTTACGTTTTTTGGCACACTAAATCATCATTTTTTTCTTACATGATTTTGGCCGCCTAAGTAACTTTTGTTATCTCGGTTTCTGCATGCCATAAATTACGTTTTTTAAGCCATTTTGAATTTTTAGTGCGGGTTTTATTTATTGTTTTTAATGTATTTTTTTTTTTTTTTTGTTTTTGTTTTTTTTTTTTTTTTTTTTTTTTTGTATTTTTCTTTTTTTTTTATATTTGTATGTAGTGTTATTTTTTTTTTTTTTTTTATATTTTTTTTGTGATTTTTGTGTTCTTTTTTTTTAATTTTGTTTGTTTTTTTGTTGCGTTTTTTTTTTTTTTTTTATTTGATTTTTTTTGTGTTTTTTTTGTTGTTTGTTTTTGTTTTTTTTTTTGTTCGTTTTTTGCGCAAAAAATCTCCGTTTTTTTTTTTTTTTTTTTTCGTTTTTTGGACACTAAAATAATTTTTTTAAAGCAGATTTAGCGACCTAAATACGTTATATAGGCTCTATCTCTGGCCTCTAGACGCAAAAATACGTTTTTTTTTTAACCGGATTTTGGCGCAAAATACGTTTCTTTTACGTTTTTATTGACACTAAAATCATTTTTTTTACAGATTTTGCTTTTCGGACGCCGCATAAGTAACGTTAATCACGTTTCTGAAACGCCTAAAATACGTTTTTTGACGGGATTTTGGCGCCAAAATCGTCTTTTTATTTTTTTTACATTTTTGGCACTTAAATAATTTTTTTAACATGATTTTAGCGGCCAATAACGTTCATAATACTCGCCTTCTGTCGCACTGACATAAAATACGTTTTTTTTTTTTTTACGAAGATTTTCGTGGGCTGACGCAATAATATGTTTTTTTTCTAGTTTTTTGACACTAAAATAATTTTTTTATACAGGACTCTTTGCACGCCAATAATGGTTATCACTTGACCCTCTGTACAGCTAAACATACTTTTTTTGTTTAACATGATTTTTGGCGCAAAATAAGTATTTTTACGTTTTTTGACACTAAATAATTTTGTTTCACTGAGTTCTTTGGCGCTACTTAACGTCATCTTTCTCGCTTCCTGACCAGCTATAATATGTTACGTTTTTTTACGGATTTTGGCGCCAAAATCGTTTTTTTAACGCTTTTTTGACACGTTAAATTATTTTTTTTTTTTCTGTTTTTTGGCGATTTTTTAACGGTATCTCGCTGTAGTCGGACCGCCCAGAAATACTGGTTTTGTAATGCATTTTGCGCAAAAAAAATCGTTTTTTTTTTACGAATTTTTGGCACTAAAATAATTTTATTTTACAGATATTTAGCGCCAATAACTGTAATCTCACCTTGACGCATCTGTAAAAATACTTTTTTTACGGATTTGCTGCACCAGACAAAAATACGTTTTTTACCGTTTTTTCTGCACACTAAAATAATTTTATTTATGATTTTGCCGCTGAATAATAACGTTATTCGCCCTTTGACGCAAACCAAAAATACGTTTTTTACGCATATTTGACGCTTGGGGTTGCGCATAAAACTACGTTTTTTTACGTTTTTTTTAGCACTTAAATATTTTTTTCTTCAGATGTTTAGCGCCAATAACGTTATCTCGCCTACTGACGCCAAAAATACTTCTTTTATTTTACGGATTTTGGCTCGCAAAAAATACGTTTTTTTTACTTTTTTTTACACTAAAAATTTTTTTTTTACATTTTTGGTTTTAAACTTATCTCCCCTCTGACGCCAAAAAATATTTTTTTTTACGGTTTTTGGGCCGCAAAAAAGTTTTTTTCGTTTTTTTGAACTAAAAATTTTTTTTTTACTATTTTGGGCTACTAATTAATTGCTTCTGACGCCAAAATACGTTTTTTTAGGATTTTGGCGCAAGAATCCATTTTTTATGTTTTGGGGCAAAAATCCGTATCTTTACAAGATTTTGGCGCTAAAAAAGTGATCTGCTTTTGCGAAAAATAAATAATTTTTTACGGGATTTCCGGGCCCCAGAATCAATTTTTGGGGGTTTTGGGGGGCCCTTAGTTCAATATTTTTAAAAAATTTTGGCGCTAAAAAGATCTCGCTTCTGACACTAAAAATTTTTTTTTTTTTTTTAGGAATTTGGCGCAAAAATGCGTTTTTTGGGATTTTGGGGCGTAAAATCCTTTTTTACGATTTTGATGTAATACATTATTTTTGCTGTAGGGGAAAGAAAATGGGGGTTTTTGTGGTTTTTGGGGGGGGGGCAAGAATCTGGTGCAAATTTAATAAAGCAACCCCCCCAGCAGCACCCTACCAAAGGAAATTTTACTCACAATGGCTTACAGTGATCTAAAGGAAGTGACTACTTAGCATGTTAACCCACCTGAAAGGGTTGTAGCTTACATCCAATGGCTTAATTTGTGCATACATTAAAAAGCAGAGCAAAGACGCTTCAAAAAAACGCTTCAAAAAACGCTCAAAAAAACGAAAAACGCACCAAAAAACTGACGTTTTTTCAGTTGCTTTTGATAGGCAGTGGACAGAAAACTCAGTTTCATGAACGTTTTTAGTAATTCGTTTTCAGGTCGTTTTTTGTCCACATCAGTGTAGACATAGCCTTATTAATTCACCTCAGTTAATTGTGTACACATTTTTAGCCGTAGAAGAAGAACCTCATCTTCTGTCACTGTATGCAATCTAAGACCAGACATACTATCAGTCATCTCTTTCCAAAAGCTTCATACTTTTCTAACTGTTGTTTAGTCTCATAATCTTTTCTTTAACAATTTCCATCAATCTAAGTAACAATCTCTACACAACTCCTTTACACTTTTCTTAGTCATCTTCTTATTAAAAAAGATTAAGGAAGCAGTTCATGGCATCACAGGAAGGCCTACATTTGTGAGATCTCATACGGTTGAGCATGGTCCTTTATCATATCACTCCATTGATTTTCAAGCAATGAATCTCAGAATGAGTAGAGAACTTAAACAGGGATGAATATCTGTTAAAACTAGAGCAAGAAGGAGCAGATGCTACAATTCTCATACATGATGATAAGCAGGTTACTCACCTATTGAGAGTAATGCTAAAGGTTATTGGTGTGAGATCTTGTTTGGGCATTCTAGTGCGGCTAATGGAATCTTGGAACTATTTAGTCCATCCGATTATTGTTCTGCTCTTTGTTGCTGTAGTTTTATCCCTATTACAAATTTATATGTGCTATGTGACACGATACTGCTGATGATATCAGATTACATTCCTCAATCATCCGAACCTCCAATGCCCGTCTCAAAGATTTCACACGTGTGGCACCAATTCTCTGGAACATGCTACCGCTGACAATCAGGCACACTCACAACCCTCACAGTTTTAAGAGGGCCCTAAGAACATATCTTCTCAGGCTGGCATATCAAGAGCCATAATTGCTAACCCCTACCTGCTATCACACCTATCTGTCACTCCCAACACTAGGGCACTGCCAGGCACTTATCTGTATATAGATGTACTGTCAGGATGGCAGAGTCTCCCAACTTTTATGTAAACCACCTCCTATTTATGTAACGTGGCTGGACCATTGTAAACTGAGCACTTCTTAACCCTTTGTCTCACCCATACACCATAATAGATTGTAAGCTCTCGCGAACAGGGTCCTCACACCTTGTGTCTCAGTTGTAAGTTCTTTTATTGTGTAATGTCTGTATGTATACCCTCTAAATTGTAAAGTTCTGTGGAATATGTTGGCACTATATAAATAAAAATATTATTATTATTATTATTATTAATAAAAAGGTTTGGATCCTCTCCATGAAAGTGAAGGCTCAAGTCAGTGTATGGGTCACCTCATGTGAAGCTGATGTGAGGATACCCTTTGATTTTGTAGATAAATTATTTTGTGATTGTGTTAGTGAATTATTTTGTTATAATAGATGTTGGAAATATTGCTATGTGATTATTTTAATGAATGATTTTGTTATGTCATTATTTTAATGATTTTGTACATTTGTAATTTGTATTTCAATGCCTACTTCAATGTCCTAGTAAAATGTTATGTAGATGAATGAATGTTGGTGAAAGGTGTATGGCTGGGTTCCCCTCTTACTCGAGAAGAACTGGAGAAGATTATGCACGCGCGGATTTTAATCAATAATGTGTCATTCAGACACAAACGGGACTTATGTTGGATTATTTTGAATACAAAATGCTAATTATTCTATAGAATCTCAAAAGGAATTTAGGCTACAGGAACTGGTTGAGTTAATTGTGGTGGGAACAGATGGTCTGAACAGGTGCTAACAAAGAGACTGGGTGTAAATGACCAATGACCATTCATAACCAAAGTGACGCAGCTTCCCAAAGCCATATAACACCACTGGGCTGTATCCTGGTGGCAACGATCAAAGCATCTCTCGGAATGTATATCAATTAACATCTCTGTGCTATCTCCTGATAATGAAGATCAAAGCATCTCTCGGAATGTATATCAATTAACATCTGTGAGCTATTTCCTGAACAGGACATGTTAGATCTTCAGGATGACAACAGTGCCATCACCAGGAGATCAGTGGCTAGTGTAACAAGTGACTGATATCTTTTCAGGAAGTGCAATAACACCATCATCAGGAAGTGATGGATATTACAACCATAGCGGATATCAAATTACCGGAAGATGATTGGACGAATGACTAAGAAGGAGGCTGGAGGATATCGAGTAAGGGGTGGAGCTGTAGGCAAGACAGGATGGATGTGGCTTCAGTTCACATAAATATGAGGCGGCCAGGTTCTAGGGTTAGAGAGACTAGGTTATGATATCATGATTTGCTATATTAGATAGATAGTTTTGTGTTTTAATGCTTGTATTATTTCCCATTGCAAGGACATTGAAGAATGTTGTTCCATTTATTCTGTTATTTTGCTAAACTTTATTTGATCCTTTTGAGTAAACTAACTTCCTTTTTAAGCTTTGACTCCTCGTCATTTATAGCTAGCACAGGAGAGGATAGGCAGAATAAATAAAAAAAAAAAAATAAAACCCCACACAAACATGGCGCAAGTAGGTTTTTTTCACATTTCACTCCACTTAGAATTTTTTTTTCAGTTTTCCAGTTTACTATATGGTACGGTCAGTGATACCATTAGCCAGTTTTGGCCTTCCTGACAGAGCGCTGGTTTTAAAATCTGGCCTGTGTCACTTTGTGAGAATAACTGTTTGACACTTTTACCTATCCAAGTGATTCAAAGACTGTTTTCTCGTGACACATTGTGCTTTAAGTTAGTAATACATTTTGGTCCAAAAAGTCCTTGTTTATTTGTGAAAAATATCAAAATAACATGAAAATTTGCAAAAGTTTGCAATTTTCAAAGTTAAAAAATGTCTGTGTGTAAGAGATAGCTATTCCACTCAAAATGGTTTAGAACTAGCATCTACCATATGTCTACTGTAGGTTGGCATCATTTTTTAAATGTTTTTTTTTTTTTTTAACACATTAAGGGGCTTAGAAATATAGTAGTAATTTTTCATATTTTCAAGAAAATTTGCAAAATAGATTTTTTTAGGGACCAGTCCAGTTCTGACGTGACTTTGAGGTGCCTGTATGTTAGATACCACAATAAATGACCCCATATAAGAACATACACCCTTTGAAGTATTTAAAAAAGCATTTAAGAAGTTTGTTGACCCTTTTGATATTTCACAGAAATTAAAGCAAAGTGGAGTTGAAATTTCAAAATTTCACTTTTTTGCAGATTTTCCATTTTTATTCATTATTCACTGGAACACAGTAGATGTGACCATGGAAATGCAGCTTAATATTGATTCCTCAGATTCTGACGTTTTCAGAGATATCCCATATGTGGCCCTAGTGCGCTATTTGGCTCAACCACAAGCCTCAGAATAGGTGGTGCACCTACCGGACTCTGGGGTCTCATTTTCATTACAATTTTATTTATTAATAATAATAATAAAAATAATAATCTTTATTTATATAGCTCCAACATATTCCGCAGCACTTTACAATATAGAGGGTATAAGCACAGACAAACCAGACATTACATTTTAAAAAGCTAATTACAAATGAGACACGAGGTGTGAGGCCCTGCTCGCAAGAGCTTACAATCTATTGGGGTGTATGGGTGAAATAAAGGGTGAGAAGTGCTTGGTTTACAATGGACCAGCCATGTTACATAAATATAGGGTAGTATAAATAAAAAATGGATGAACCTGCCACCCAGACCGTACATCTATATACAGATAAGTGCCTGTGGGTATCAAAGTGCAGGAAGTGATGAATGTGTGACAGAATTTGGGGGGATAACAGTTAAGGATCTTTGTAGGCTTGTCTAATAAGATGAGTTTTCAGAGCACACTTAAAACTGCGAGGGTTGTGAGTGTGTCTGATCACATGTGGTAACATGTTCCAGAGAACCAGTGCAATACGTGTAACCTCTTGGAGACGGGCATGGTAGGTTCGGATGAGTGAGGTGTGTAATCTTAGATCAGTAGCGGGGGAGAGCCCGGGGTAGGGTAGAGACAGAGATGAGGGAGGAGATGTAGGGGGGAGCAGCACTGGGGGCTTTATGGTGAAGTGAGGATTTATCTTATTCTGTACGGGAGGGGGCCCCAGTGCAGTGACTGACACAGGGTAGAGGGTCAGTATAGCAGCTGGAAAGACAAGCCGGGCCGCTGCATTCGGGGGAAGTTTGGGAGGGGCAGAGTTTACAGAAGGGGAAACCCAAAAAGTGGGGATTTAACAGAGTAAAAGACTAGTGTTAGCGATTATTTCGCAAAGTTGAAAGGGGCACGTTTTTTACGTTGATCAATTTTTTAGTACGTAAAATTTTTATTTTTTTTTTAAAATTTTACATAATCTATTAAATATGCGCCTTTTTTCGGGCTTCCTGTCATTTTGGCGGAAGCAAATCAGCTTACAAATAGAGCGGGGTGGATGTGTGTGCGAGCATAGGGGATGGTAGGTTGCGATTGGCTGGAAAAATCACATACCCTTTTTACATAGAACAGCCCTTCCCTGTTCATGAATTGTGTTTCGCGTTCAAAACAGTAGGACGTGCGCTCTGCCTCTGTCCAAACAGCCAAAAAAGCTCAGCGAAATTATTCATTTTTTTCACAGAAAACAGCTCTACTTTTAGCTGTGATCCTTTGAAGGGTTTGTTAGATCAAGATTTGCAGATTTTTTGGTATTAGGCAAGAATTTTAAAGGAGCACTACCGCGTAAAGTCCGGGAGGAGGGGGGGGGGCCCGCGGGCGAACACAGACAAGCTTAAAAAGGATACTGGATATTTTAAGGGCCAAATTTTTTTAGACATTTCATTGCCCTTATATTAGGGTACAGATCTTTTTTTAGTAAAAATGCAGGTCTATTTGCTAGGTCAAAAACTCCACTTTTTTTAAAAGAACATTTCGATATGTTTCTTTTTTAATTTGCCCAGTCCAGCTTTGTTGATATAGCCCCCTTGCGTTAAATTTGAATACAGCAAATTTTTTTAGTCACCCCCATTGATAGGTGCCCAAAAATACCTTTTATTATCCCGTATACATTTCAGACAGGTGTTTTTCCTTTTTGGTTAGTCAAAATTTTTTTGATAAATTACTTGCAGTTAAATTTGAATACAGCAATTTTTTTAGTCACCAAAGGTTGTGGTCCCAAAAAATACCTTTTATTATCCCGTATACATTTCAGATACGTGTTTTTTTCACTTTGGCGCAGGCCAGCTTGTTGTAGGCCCCCTTGATTTAAAATTTAATCCAGCACTTTGTAGTCACCACAGGTGTATGAAAGGTGCCAAAAAATCCCTTTTAATTCGATACATTTCGACAGGTGTTTTTTTCATTTTGGTCAGTAAAGCTTTGTTGATGACTACTTTGGTTAAATTTAAATACAGAAATTTTGTGTCCCCAAAGGGTGTCACGGGGGTCGCGGACTCCGCTGCCCCCCGCGACCCTCACCCTGTTTGCAGGGGGTTCGGCGCGGCAGCCGGGTGCCCGCGACCACCCCTCTGTGCCCCGGGCGCCGTTTCCCCCTTACCCCCCCCGTCCTGTAAAATCCCGTTCTGCCTGTCGGCCGGTGCGGTGGCGTTTGCTTAAGGCGGTGGCGCGGCTTCTTAAATTTAAAGGGCTAGGTCCGATAATTGGTCTATTTTTCGGGGTTTGGGTTTCTATTTAAGGTTCCGCCCCAGCACTCCCTCCCGTCTGTTGGTTGTTTTTGTGGTTTTTTTAGGGTTTTGGAGTTCGTCTTGATTCCCCGTGTACCGTCCGTTTGCTTACTTTTCCTGATTGCCTGTTTGCCCCCTGCCCTCCGTCTCCCCGCCTCTGACTACGAACCTTGCTCCCGCCTGCCTTCTCCCTGTCCCCGACTACGCCTCCGGATTATGTTTGACACGCTGTACCCCGGGGCCCCACCGCAAGAAGTCAGTCAGGGGTAACGACCTGATCCTCACCCCGCAAAAGCCCTCCCGTTTTTGCGGCGGGCTCGGGTGAAAAACCGGGGGCTACTTAGTTCCCTTTCCCCTGGCGTGGCTTAGCTATCAACGCTTGCGTTCCCCAAGGGGGGATCCACTCCTCCTTACGGGTACGACGGGCCCCATGGATTCCGCCAGGGCCCTCTGCCTGTTTCCCCGGGATTTTTAACCCGGCGGTCGCCCCAGCAGGTCAACGTATCGACGTAGCGGCCATGATGCAAAACCCCTTCTATCGTTGCCCCCAGGTGCCGCCTCCGCCCCTGACCCGTTGCTCCGGCATCCATTGCTTACCTGTTGGCCTGGGACCCGCTCTGCATCTGCCGTCCCCTCACGCTACACGGTGACCCCAAAAAAGTGCCGAGGGTTCATCACCCCAGTGCCCCACCCCACCTCGGATGATGGGGGCCAATTCCCTACAGAGGTCCCAAAGGGTGGCCTTCTAATCACCCTCCGTTGGAGAAGCGTTGGCTTGGGCTACGCCACAGGGGATCGAGGGATCCTTCACGGGGATCTTAAACCTTTTTCCCGGGGTCCGCACCGATTTTGGGGAAACCTGGCCTTTACCTTTCAGCTCCCGCAGCATGCTCCGGTTCTCAGGGCGACACCACAGTGGTCTTATTCGTGCAGTTTCGCACTCTCGCTTCGGGGCTGGACTGGAAAAACGAAGCGTTGGTGGCGACTTTTTGGCAAGGCCCCCAGGGCGAATCAAGGACAGGCCCCCCCCCCTCGGGATTTTCCCATGCTTTGGATGCCCGACCCTTTGCCACCCGAGTGGATATTCGCTTGCCGAAAGGCAAAAAAGAGCTCCGCCTTCAAGGGGAAAAACCGTCCATCCACGCCGGTTTTCCCCGCTTGGCCCCCCACGTTCCCAGCGGTCCTCTACCTCCCCGTTGGCTGGAAGGGGAAAACCTATGCAGGCGAGGGACCCCACCTGTCCCAGGGGGAAAACGTTCTCAACGTCGTCAGAAGACCCTGTGTTCTATTGGGGCGGGTCTGGCCTTTTTCTTGGGGGCTGTCCGGTGGCCCGGGGGAAATTCCGCACTAGGGCTGTGGGGAGGCGACCCTAGGTGTCAGAGGGGGCCTAATCCCTCTGACATGCCCGTATGTATTGGTGTTCTCGGACAGTACCTTTCAGGCCCCCCCCTTTATTGATCGGGATCGGCAGGAAACTTCATAAGCCACGAATTTGTGCCCAGGTTTCTTCCCTGTGTTTCCCTTTTTCCCGAAACCTGTGTTTGTCCCTCGGTCAGCGGCGAATGCCTTAAGGATGTATCCGTTCCGTACTGCCCCCCCTTTCCCTCAGATTGGGGCTCTTCCCGGGAGATTGCAATTTTTTGTCCTCCTCGATCCTCTGGAAACCTTTGGGCCCCCCATGGCTGAGCCCATCCCCGACCTTGGTTGGGCACAGGTGAAGGGGTTGGGGGTTCCGTGTGCCCTCACGCGCTGTCTAAACCACAACTCGCCCCCCAGGTCGCCCCCCAGAAGTCTGCCAACCCTTTCCTCGGTCTCCCTTGCCTTTTCTGGGATTTCCGGATGCCCTTTTCGGGAGCAGGCCAAAACGTTTCCCTCCACACTGGTTTTATGGACTGTCCCATTGAACTGAAAAACTGGCTGTACCCCTCCAGAGGTCGGGTCTACCCCCTCTCTGCCCCGGAGATAAGGCGATGTCTGAATCATCAAAGGGGAACCTCCGCAAAGGCTTTTCCGTAACCCTCTACCCGGGGCTGGAGGGCTTCTTCTTCGGGAGAAAAAAGAGGGTTTCCCCCCTGTCGACTTCAGGGTTAAAAAAAAATTATAAAAAACGTATTCTGCCCTGTTTGAACGGGGGGGGGCCGCTGGTGGGCGAAAATATTTTTCAAGCTGGCCTACGTGGTGCCTACTTTTAAAACCCCGAAAAGAAAAGGCGTAAATGGAAAACGGCGTTTAATCGGGGACGGCCCACTTCGGTTTTTGGTGTGATTCGGTCTCTGTAATCCCCCTGCCGTTTTTTCAGAACCTTTGTCAACGGATTCCGGGACCTACCTGCTGTGTGATGGGATATTTGGGGACGTATTTATCTTCTCCTGATCTGAGACTCATCGCCACCCACGTCCGCCAGGTCCTCGGGTCCCGGCGCATCAGCTCTACGCAAAAGGGGGAAAAGTGCCTTTTAAACGTACCACCCTACCTTCTTAGGGTACATTGTCTTGAATGGGTCTCAATGGACCCTTCAAAACCTTCCAGGTGCTGCGTGGCCTCAACCAGTGGGCCTACGGGGCCATTCAAAATTTCTGGGATTTGCTAATACTATAGAAATTTTCCCCCTTTTTTTTTCTTGTGGCTCCTTGGTGGTCTAACTAAGAAAAATGGTAAGCCCAAATCCCGGGCCCCGGAGGCTCAAGAAACCTTTTTAACGGGTCAAAGGGGCCATTTGCCTCGGCTCCCGGGCTGTCTCGCCCCCCCCTAACCGTCCGTTTATTCTTTAGTGGATTTCTTCTGTGGTGTGGCGTGTTCCTTCTGCAGAGATCCCCCTCTGGTAAAAAATACATACCTGTGGTTTTTTCTCCAAGAATTCTCCCAGCCAGGGGGAAAAATTAGCCATTGGGATCGCAAATTTTCTGGCCTAAAGTTGGCTCTAGAAGAATGGGGTTACCTACTGGAGGGGGTTCCACCCTATTTATATCCTTCCCGACCATAAGAACCCCCTGTATCTTCAGTCGGCCCAAAGCCTGAACCCCGGCAGGCCAGATGGTCACTTTCTTTTTTCACGCTTTTGACTTCCGTCTACTTTTGGTCGGCCCGAGGGAAAAAAACGTCAGAGCTGACCCTCTATCTGATCTTGGATACGGTGGGTTTGAGTTTGCTCCCGCAAACAATTGGGTTTCCCCGAACGACTGTCACGGGTGCCCCCGTGGGTCTCCAGCACCTACCCCCCCGGGAAGACGTAATGCGCCGCCTTGCGGCCCCAGAATCCTGAAGTGGGGACACTTTCTCGTACAGTGGGGGAAAACCTGGAGTCCCTAGGTGCTCCACTGGTCTCCATTATTTTCTGGTGGCCTACTCTTGCTCAGGGTGTCAGGGCCGGGTTTTTGCCTGCACCTCCGTGCTCATAATAAAGTCCTCGTCTCAAAACCCCCGGGGGCCCTTCTTCAGCCTTTTCCCTTGCGGAAAAAAAACCCGGAACCATGTAGTGGCTTATTACTGATCTCCCCAACCCTCATCTGGAAAAACGGTCATTGGGGGTTGGTGACTGACCCGTTTTTCCAAGATGGCTCATTTATTCCTCTGCCTAGGTTACCCCTCTGCGCCCACTTGGCTCAAAATTTTTTTTTTGGGCATGTTTTCCCTCGCACGGTCTCCCTTTGCATATAGTTTCTGACAGGGGGGGTCCCCAAATTTGTTGCTAAATTTTTGGGGGGGCTTTGTGTGGGCCCCTTACAGGTTCAGTTAGATTTTCTTTTGCTTACCACCCCCAGATAATGGCAGGCGGGGGTTAACCAGGGGGGGGGGTACCCACCCGCGCTTTTGTGTCTGCTCGTCAAAATAATGGGCAGATCTTTCCCCCTGGGCAGAGTTTTTCTTATATTTTTTTAGATTGGGATCCCCTGGGGCCCCCCCGTTTTTTTGTTGTCTTTGGGGGAAATCCCCCCGCCTTCCCCCTAGTACCCCCGTGTCATGTCCCCGGGTGTGGATGCCCAAGTAAGGGATATCAAGGGGCTTGGAGCTCACAGCAGGCCTGTAGGGTTTGCCCACCCAAGGTCCAGGCGGACAGGTACCCCTAGGTCCCCCCCCTTTTGGGGCCCGGCGTGGGTTTGGTTTTCCGCCCAAAAATATTTGTTTAAGGGTCAGCTACAAGTTGGCCCTAAAAACGTGGGGGCCCGTTTGAGGTACTGCAGCGATTAACCCAGTTTTCCCTACAAGCTCGTTGCCCCCTCCCTGGCATCCCGGACGCCTTCCTGTCTCTTCCTCAAATCCGGTGGTGCTGAATCGCTTCTCCCCGGGGGGCTGTTGCCCTTTTCCTGTGGCCCAAATCTGATAACTCTTTGAGGTCAAGGAGGTGCTGGACAGAAGAAAATGAGGGGGAAGCGGTTCTTTCTCATTGACCGGAAGGGGCTGGGCCGGAGGGGCGATCATGAGAGCCCCGGAGACCAACTTTTCCTGACCCTCCCTCTAGGTTCCAAAAAAGGGGGGAAGACCTAAGGGGGGGTGGTACTTCACGGGGGGCGGGTCCCTCCCCCCGCGACCGTCCAACCCGCTCGCAGGGAGTCTGGGGCGGCGGACCCCGGCTGCCCGCGACCATCCCCCCTGCTGCCCCGGCGCCGTTCCCTTTACCCGTTCGCTCCCTGTGAACGCCGCTCCTGCCTGTCCTGGCCGCCGTTGGGCTGTTGGGGCGGGGGGGTTTTTCTAAATTTAAAGGGCCCGGTCCCCATAATTGGTCTATTTTGGGGGGGTTTATTTAAGGGTTCCCCCCCACACTCCCCGCCCGTCTGTTGGTGTTTTTTTTGGTCGTTTAGAGAGTTTTTGGGGTTAATTTGATTACCCGTGTACCGTCCCCTTTTCTTCGTTTCTGACCTTGCCTGTTTGCCGCCTGCCTGACCGCGCCCGCTCGATACGAACCCTGCTGGCCCTGACCCTTTTGCCGTCCCCGACTACGCCTCCGGATTGTTTTGGAACCCAGCTGTACCCCGGCCGCCACCCCAAGGTACGTAGGGGTAAGCCTGGTAGCCTCACCCCGCAGAAGTCCCTCCCCCTTTGTGGCGGGTCTGGTGAAAAACCGGGGGCTACTTTGTTCCGTTCCCTTGCGTGGCTAAGCTATCATAACTTGCGTTGGCCCAGCGGATCCACTCCTCCGTTACAACAGGTAAAATTGATAGGTGCCAAAAAAATACCTTTTATTATCCCGTATACATTTCAGACAGGTGTTTTTTTCACTTTTGGTCAGTCAAGCTTGTTGTTTGATCTATTTTGCATTTTTTAAAATTTTAATACAGAAATTTTTGTAGTCACCCAGGTGAATTGATAGGTCCCAAAAAAATTCCCTTTTTTATTATCCCCTTTTACATTTCAGACGGTTTTTTTTTTTCACTTTTGGTCAGTAAAGCTTTGTTGATAGTTTCTACTTTGCATTTTTAAATTTGAATACAGAATTTTGTAGACACCACAGGTTGTTGGTGCCAAAAAATACCTTTTATTATCCGTTAACTTTTTCAGACAGGTGTTTTTTTTCACTTTTGGTCAGCCCAAGCTTTTTTTTGTAAAGATCTATTTTTGCAGTTAAATTTAAATTCCCAGCAATTTTGTAGTCACCACGGGGAAAAATTGATAGGTCCCCAAAAAAATACCTTTTTTTACCCCGTATAATTGCGGACAGGTTTTTTTTTTCATTTTTGGTCAGCCCAACCCTTTGTTTTGGGGATCTACTTTGCATTTTAAATTTGAATACAGCAATTTTGTAGTCACCACAGGTTGATAGTCCCAAAAAATCCCTTTTTTATTACCCCGTATACATTTCAGATACGGGGTTTTTTTTCCACTTTGGGCAGGCCAGCTGTGTTTATAGAGCCCCCTTGCATTTTAAATTTAAAATAAAAGAACTTTTTTAGTCACCACAGGTTTTTTAAATTTTTGGATAGGTGCCAAAAATCCCTTTTAAATTACCCGTTCCCTTTTTCGGACAGGTGTTTTTTTTCACTTTTGGTCGGTAAAGGGTTTTGTTCATAGATCTACTTTGCATTTTTAAATTTGAATACAGAAATTTTTGTATTTCCCCAACAGGTTGTAGGTGCCAAAAAATACCTTTTATTACCCCGGGAAAATACATTTCGAAGGTTTTTTTTTTTTCCACTTTTGGCCCAGTAAAGCTTTTTTTGTAAAATTACTTTGCAGTTAAAAATTTGAATACAGCAATTTTGTAGTACCACAGGTGAATTGATAGGTCCCAAAAAAATACCTTTTATTTTTTCCGTTTTACTTTTCCCGATACGGGGTTTTTTTTTTATTTTGGGCGCAGGCCAGCTTTGTTGATAGGCGACCTTGCGGGTTAAAATTTAAAAATCCAGAAATTTTGTTTTGTTTTGGGGAAATTGAAAATTTGCTTGTTTTAAAAAAGAGCCCTTTCCCCAAAAACTCTTAAAATACCTTAAAAAATTTTTTACCCTTTCTGAAGGGGAGCGAAATTCAGGGGGGTAAGCGGGAAAAGAGGGGGGTAGGACATGGAGGTAGAGGTACGAGAGAAGGTACTCCTTCCATGCTGGCGACAACACGCATTCCAGCGGATTGTCAGGGGGGAAGGGCCGTCAGGCCTGTCATCGCTGGGTCAGGGCCCCGTGAACCTCAGTAAAAGAACCCGCGTCGCCAATCTGTTTTTAGGGGTTAAAGCAAAACCCGATACAGCAGTCTTTCCCCCCTCGTAAACCCAGTCACGGCCCCAAATGTCGTCATAGGGACTCAAATTCCGGCCCCCCCCCCCCCCCCCCCCCCTCCCCCCCCCCCCTTTCTTTTGCCCCCCCAAAAATGAAGCGCCCCAAAAGTCAAATCGTGTTTCCCACCCCCTGTGGATAATTCCAATTTTTCTGGAAAACCTCTTTGATGCCAAAAAAGCGGTTGGGGGCAGGAAAAGGGATGTTAAAAAGTTTAAGAGGCCAAAGGGATGATTTTCTCTGCTCTGGGGCCCCCAAAATTTCGGGTGCCCTAAGAGGAGGAGAAGGGGCCCGGGCAATCGGGAAAAAAAACCCCCGGGCCCGGGCGGCAACCCCCCTTGCCCGTCCCTTTTTGTTGTTTGCCCGCCAGCCCCCTGGATGCAGAAGTCAGGACGAGAAGTCCCCCTGGGGGGATGATGTGATGACGCCATTGCGGTTCCAACGTGGTCTTTTCAGAGAATTTGCTTTTCGAGGCTTCATCACTGGATGAGGAGGAAGACGTTTTGGGGGAGTGTTTTAGTTTCGGGTCCCCCCTCAAAAAGGGAAGGGCCCGGGCGCGAAGTCCGCTGATATGATTCCGCCAGCCACGGCCCGGGAAAACCCCCCTTTCCCCGCTTATCGCCGTTTAAAAAGTTCCCGGACCTCTCAAGCCTGGGCTTCTTTGAGCAAAACCCCCTTTTAAATTTACCCAAAACGAGGAAAAATGCCGCTTTTGAGTAAACGCATAAGTAGAGGCAAAAAAACCCCTTTGGTGTTTAAAACCCCCGCCAACTTTTTAGTCACATGCCGCGAATGCAAAGAGTTGAAAAGGAGGCAACATTGGCCAAAAAAGGCCCCGACCGAGCCGGGGGTTTAAACCACCGTCCCCCACCCCTTTTGTCTCCGCCTCCTCCTCCTCCCCCACCCCCCAAGCGTTACTAGACCCGCCCATGTTCCTCCCCCAGGTCCCCCCCCCCCCCCTGTCGGGATCAGCCCTCGCTTAACCTCCACGTCGCCGGGGTACCATCCCGCACCACCCGAGGACCCAAACATACCCCCCCTCCTTTCCCCCAAGTTTTGACGACCTGAAAGCTGTTTCAGCGGTCAGTCCCAGCAACCAAACCTTCCCGTTTTCAGGTTTTGGGGGCAGAAAGGGAAAAACACCCTTTAAAACCCCAAAACCCTCCCCCAAAACAAAAGCCCTGGGAAAGCGGCATTGCCCGGCTTTTTTGGGGTTGGAAAAAGTTGGGCCTTTTCCCTTTTGGTGGACACGATGGGTTCCGCCCCCGGGCATGGCCCTTTGCCTGCCCCCAATACCCGAAAGCCGAGCAGGCTTTTTTTTGCCCGGAAAAAACCGTCCTGCCCGGCCAGCCACGTTGTCATCTAAAATGTTAAGTGCGTTGTCTGCATCTGGTCCGGGGAAAAGTCCATATGACCACCGTCACATGTACTAGTAAGCACGTCAAGGCCGCCTATATCTATGTGACAGATCACTGGGTGAGCTGGGTGGATGTATCTGGGCGGTGACGGTGGACTCTAGGGATCGGCGCACGCTCTTCAAAACCGAAGGGGATGGCGCAGGGTCTTTCCCCCAAGGTCCTCGTGATAATAAGGCAATCCACGAGAGCCCAGAGACAACCAGGCCGTAGTTGAAATTAATCGGTTTGGAGGACCGCCACCACACAGGTCAGTGATGTGGACGGCCTCCGCAACGGAGACCCGAGCGCGGCAGGGTGAACAAGAGCCTTGTGCCAAAGAGAATGGTGGTGTGCGATAATGGGCTGAAATCTGCTGGCCGCCCTCTAAGATCGGTAGGCTGGAGCACATCCCTTGCCTGGACACTTGTCTGAAACCCTTGTCCTCCTGAACTTTTTCTATAGAGCTACCCGGGTCTGACTGCCTGCTGAGGAAGATCGAGATTCTGTGAGTTCGCCACTTCCGCCGTTCGCAACCCTGCTTCGCCTCGCCTGGCTGCGTCGGGAGTGCAGCGTCAGCTCCTGCCTCCCCGGTCACCGTCTCATTGATGACGTTGGCTACCACGCTGGAATTCCACCCTCGCACAATGCTCCAGCTGGATTGTGGGCAGCAGCGCGAATGCCATTACGCAGTACGGAAGAGACACATGGCCTGACAAGCAGCAGTGCGGACCATCGGGGTGTTGAGCCACGAGAGTGGAGACAGTTTGAAAGAGCTGTGCACCATCCTTGCCAGTTTGAAGAAAGCACCAAAATGGTCAGTGCGGACGATGCCCTTGGTCAGCATGAGCACTGGTGATCTTAGTTCTGGAATGATCGTTGGGCACTCTGAAAAAAACACGGTCCCACCAGCGACGGAGGAGGAGACGAACAACAGATGCGGACACGGAGCATTTCTCTCGTCGAAATCCACAGAAAATCCCACCAGCCCGACAGTTTCTCAATTTTATCGGTCTTCATTAGGCAGTGGTTACAGGTCAGTCAGGGCTGAGTGCAAGGCGGTCAACTCAGTCTCAGGGTCCATCATCTGGGCAGTAGGGCTGTGTTGAAGCTGTGCCGGAGGAAGCGGAGAGGAGTTGTTCCTGGGACACCGACGTCTGTACCGACGTCCCTGCCTTGGGACAGAGGATGGCTCGATTTTGAGGCGGATGGATGGAGAGATGAGGAGGTATCAGTTTGTAGTGCCCACCTCGCCCAAGAGGCTTTGGAAAATCAAGGCTCATCTTCTCACTGAGGTGCTTTGATGCTCCATTTCCTGTCAACATGATCCTTTCATTAAGGCCAATAAAATGAACAGTTACTGGGTGGCCCACCCTCCTGGATTCCACGGTACAAAACAAAACTCAGCACTTTCCTTCCCCCACCAAGAATAGAGAGTAAATGCAGAAATGGAGGACCTGCTGATTTGATCAACTGGAGACATTCGTTGCGTTGCTTCACGTTCTTCAATGTCACGGTGGAACAAACATCAGTCGACGTGACAGCTGTCAGAGTTGACAAGTAGCGCATAGCGGAAGCAGCAGCAGGCATGGTGGCAGAAGGCTAATGGGTGACTCTGGCTAATCCTTTATTTTACCTACCTCACCAACGCATGCATGCAGGGCCACAATCCACACACAGGAGACTAGCTTATGATCAAGGTGCACGACTACTGCATCTCAATACCCGATGTTTTTGTATGTGTCCGGACATAGAAACTTCTGGGTATCCAAATGGACGAATGGCCGGCAAGCTCAATCTCGCCACGCCATAGAGGTGTTGTTCCTGCAGCAGGCCAGCGTCATATCTGAGCGGACTTCTGCACAGCTGGAGGAGTCATTAAGACAAAACGCATCCCGCTTTCCACAGAAAATGTGGTTGTTTGACTTTCATCAAGATGAATTCAGGCATGGATCTACTGATGATGTTGTGTCCAATTGCGAGGTCAGTCTACTAATACCCTCGATTAGTTTGCCGGTCTACTTCACATTCCTCTTCAAACAGAATTGGTACTCTCTGAAAACTTTTTTTTTTAAAATCGCATCATTTCTATCACCATGCAATTTTTATTCCTTTTTCCCAACAGTTATTTTGTGGTTTTGCTATGAGGAGACTGTAAAAGACAGCTAGGTTTCATTGACAAACATCGTATTCCATTTATCACTTTATCTTAAGAAGTTTTCGCTCATTGTCAATGGTTTTGAGGTCATATTTGACTGTGTCGATACAGCTTATAATTATGGGTCCTTTGGAAAGAAATGTGGCTTCTAAGTCGGCATTTTCTCATCACAATTTTTAATAGTAGGATGAGGAAGTCATATTTATAATTTTTTTGGGGTCATGTTGCTGTGGATAGACAGGCTGTGTTATAATCATGGTCCTTTGGACGAAATGTGGCATTTAAGTGTGCATTTCTCCCTCACAATTTATTAAACAGTGGCTGAGAGTATGTTTTATAATTTTTTGCGTCATGCTGCTTTGAAATGCAGCAATACTACAGGTCCTATTCTAATAAAATTTGTTTCTATAAGACATTTGTCTTACAATTGTAAGTGGTCAGGTCATGTTTTGAATTTTTGGGGGCATTTTGCTGTGACATGCAGTGTATACTACAGGTCCTATTATAAAAAAGTGTTGTTTCTAACAGACATTTGTTCTTCACAGTTGTCCAAAGTGGCTCAAGTGTCATGCTTGAATTTTATTTTTCCAAAATCTATACCCCATAAAATAAATAAAAAAAAACAAAACTTATATATATTTATATATAATATATAGATAAAATATATAATATATTTAACCCCCAACCCCCCCCACCCAATTATCCTCTGACATGCAGCTATACTACAGTTCCTATTATAAAAAAAATGTTGTTTATAACAGACATTTGTTCTTTCACAATTGTCAAAAGTGGCTCAAGGGGTGATGGTTGCTGTCAGAAACAGGACTAGTAGGACACTGTTAATGGAACAATTGCAAAATGACTTGTTTTTGAAGATCTTTAACATAAGCCTATTCAATCCAGTATTGACACAACCCATTTAATACCAATAAAAAAGAGAAACAAAAAATAAGACAAGGTGGGATTCCATCCTATTAAAAAATGTGTATTTCTAGAATTAAAACTACTAAAAACTTGCTGAATACATAAATAGCTGGTAAAAAATTCCTCTGAATTGTACAATGGGAGGTACAGGAAAACTTGGAACAGATGTAGGATATTTCAAGAAGGATAATGGAGTTCTGGGCAACGGACCAGAGAACAAGTACAAGACATTTCATCCAGCACGTTGAGTAAAATGAGACAAAGAATGCCAAGAAAAGGGCACCTGGGTGGAAAACAGGAGCGTTAACCCACAGTATTTCCAAGTGAAGCTCAATGGTCCGCACTTATACGGAGGGCCAGAGCGCTACCCAGGTCTTGACTGTGTACTGAGCGAAGGCTGGAGGTCATTACCTCAACACTTCAGCTCGCACTTCTGCTTCAGCACGAACTGTTTTCGTTGATGCGTATAAGGGCATTTTTCCCCGTGTTAATAGATGACGGACGCCAGCCTGGGCTCTCACCGCACCCCACTGTAACTCGGCCCTGGCTGCTGAACCTGCGTGTTAATAGATGACGGGCGCAAAGCCTGGTCTCTCACCGCCCCCACTGTAAGTCTGGCGCTGGACCTCCGTGTTAAACAGATGGCTACTGGCAGGCCACTGGCTTTCACCGTTAGGGGCAATAGGAGAGTTTTCAAATTTCTCTAAAAAATCGATTTTGAAAAGGTAAATTTCTGTGAGGTTAAGTAGTGTCAAAAAGGGCCGGGGCCCTGGACACAAATTGCACATTTGAGGCTTAAAATTTCTGGGGCTGGAGTCACTATGGGGTCGCATCATTTGAACTCAAGGGGAGTCTGTCCCTAATCAATGAAGAAGGATTAGGAGGAAAAATTAAAACATTGAATAGATTGTCTGAATCAGACTCAGAACCAAGGAGGGCAAATGTCTTATCAACTAAGAAGTTTTTTGGGGGGATGATTAGGACATTTGTATTACTTATGGGGTGTGCGGTGAATTAACACATCTACACGTGTAAAAAATCCCTTTTTTAAAACTGCAGGGAGGGGTGTATGTTGTATGTTATCACACTTGAAAAAAAAGCAAAAGGGTAATAATGTAAAACTATAAATAAAAACTTCCTAAATAAATTCTGTAAAAAAATTTGTCAGTTACCAAAAAAATATACTAAATGAGAGTCACTGTACAAAATAGCATAGTGCCCCTTTGTGATTGTTGGGGCAAACAGGTTTAGGGTCATGCTGTGGCCCAGGACAGGTATAGTCTATGTCCGTGAAAACTAAAATGGTGGTTGAAAGATCCTTTTTCCGGCACTTTTTAAATTGTGGGGGATCATGACAGGTTTGGGGCCCCTGCGTGGCCCAGGACAGGTTTTTGTCAATGGTCCAGTGGAAACTAAAATGGTGGTTGAAAGATCTCCTATTTCCGGGACTTTTTAATCTGTGGTCAGACAGGTTTAATGGTCTCTGCGGTTACAGGACAGATATAGTTAATGTCCAGTTCAACTAAAATGGTGGTTCAAAGGGCTCCTTTTCCCGGCACTTTTTAAATTTGGGGGTCAGACAGGTTTAATGGGCTATACTGCGGTCCCGGAAAAGGTATAGTCAATGTCCAGTTCAACTAAATGGTGGTTAAAGACTCCTTTTCCCGCACTTTTTAATCTGTGGGTCAGGGCAGGTTTAATGGTCATTCTGGGTACAGGACAGTATAGTTAATGTCCAGTTCAACTAAAATGGTGGTTCAAGACTCCTTTTCCCGGATTTTTTAATTTAGGGTCAAACTTTTTGGGGGTCATGCTGTGGGCCCCCAGGACAGGTATAGTTTATGCCCAAGTAAAAACCAAAAATGGTGGTTGAAAGAACCCTTTTTTGGGCCCATTTTTTTAAATGTGGGGGTCTTTGAAAGGTTTTGGGGGCCCTCATGTTTTGGGCCCCAGGACGGGTATGTCAATGCCCAGTTCAACAAAAATTTGGTGGTTAAAAGGGCCCCTTTTTTCCCAGCCCCTTTTTAAAATCGGGGGGCCCCCAGACGGGTTTTAAATTTGGTTTCATATTGCGGTACGGAAAGATAAAAGTTAATGTCCATTTTCAATTAAAATGGTGGTTCAAAGACTCCTTTTCCCGGCATTTTTAATTTTGGGGGCAAACGGGTTTAGGGGTTGCGGGGCCCAAAGGAAAAGGTATAGTCAATGTCCGGTGAAACAAAATTTGGTGGTTGAAAACCCCCTTTTTCCCCGGAAATTTTTTTAAATGGGGGGGTTTCATGGGGTTTTTGGGGCTCATGCTGTGGCCCGGCGGGTTTTAGTCAATGTCCAGTTAAAATAAATGGTGGTTAAAAGACCCCTTTTTCCCGACACTTTTTAATTTGGGGTTCAGACAGGTTTAAGGGTTTCTTTAATGTGGCCCAGGACAGTTTTAGTCAATGCCCCAGTTAAAATTTAAAAAGGTGGTTGAAAGATTTTTTTCCCCGGAAAACTTTTTAATTTGGGGTTCAGCCCGGTTTTAAATTGGTCATACTGCGGTACAGGACGATTTTTTAAAGGGTCCATTTTCAACTAAAATGGTGGTTAAAAGACTCCTTTTTTGGCATTTTTTAATTTTGGGGTTTCATGCGGGTTTTGGGGCTCATGCTGCGTTCCAGGACAGGGTTATTCAATTTTTCCAGTTAAGAAAAAATTGAGGGTTTTAAAACTACTGCCTTCTGGCACTTTTAAATTTTGTTTTTTCATTCGGGGTTTAAAGGGGTCTTCTGTTTTTAAAAGACGGGGATGTGGGGGTGTGGGGAGTTTTTTTCTGTGTTTAAACCCAAAGGGTGTGTTCCCCTAAGACGTAGCAGTACCCAATTTTGACTGTTGGGGATTTTAAATTTCCCAGTTCTAAACCCCCGTTTGGGTGTAAGAATAAAAGGTGTTTTTGGGTTTCCCCCATAAAAATTTAAGGTCATCGGCGAAAACCCTTTAGGGACTATCGGAATCTTATTGAAAATTTCCCGATATGACTATCGACCCGAGGGACGATAGTAAACCCTTTTTTTTTTTTTTAATTTTTTTTTTTTTTTCCTTTTTTTTTTTTTTTATTTTTTTTTTTTTTTTTTTTTTTTCCATTTGTTTAAGCAATTGTTTTCACTCTTAAAAGGGGCACAGGGAATTTTTTTTAATAAAGATTAAATTTTCCTTCGCTTTTTGTCTTTGAAATTTTCCCCGAAGTTATAGGGGTATTTAAATATCCCAAATCACTCCCTATAGAACCCCCCACGAAATAGGAGACAGGAGTAGTTTTTAAAGCTGCTTGGGCTCCGTGTTAAACACCCAGGGGAAAAAAAACCCTCTTTAAGGGGGATTTTTGCCTGTTTAATTTACTGCTGCTGAACTTGTAAATAATGTTACTGCATGCGTTTTCTGTCAATTAACTTCAGTGTAAAAAAGCAAGGGGTTACTTACAAAAAACCAAATGAAATTAACCCAAAATTCACATTGCTTCAAAGCTTTCATAACTGGTGTGTGAACCCCCTTTCCTAAGTATTTTGCCCTTTTTTTACTGCAGTCAAACAAACCTATTTTGGTGGTTACATCACTTTTAAAGGGGTTGTCTCATAAAAGGTTTGCTGCTTTTTAATGTTAAAGTCTTCCCAAAAATAAGTCACTTTGAAAATTTTAATGTCATTAACGTGTCCTACCTTTTTCGAGTTTTCCCCTTTTGTATGGGCTGTTTTCAGTCCTGGGTTTCGCTTTGCTCCCAAAAGTGATAAATCTCCCCTTGATGGCTATCAGCGGGGTTCCCTTATACCTACAGACCTGGTTAGGGGCAGTAAACATGCCCCTGAATTCAAAGTGAAACAAAGAAAACAGGACTGAGGTAAGATGAATCAATGTAGTGAGACAACCTCTTAAAGGGCTAAGATTGAACATCATCCATGTGTTAAAGGAATGTTCCAATAGTTTTAAAAACTGCAGTAGAATATGTAATAAAGCAAAAAAGGGACATTGTCCACCTTTGAGTCCTCTGCAGCTACGGTGCCAATGCTCATGTAGTACTCTGCCACCTTTTCTTTACTTGCCAGCAGTGATCACATCCTAACATATAAACCAAGATGTGGGAGAACCATCAGAACGTTGGCATTGGAGGGACAGAAGATTTAACAAGTGAAAAACCTTGTTATTTTTGAAACATCCTACAACTTATTTTTGGAATAGATGTACAACAGTGAAGAACTTTTTCCAGAACTGTGAATGAGTTAGACAATGGTTAGTACCCTTGTGTTATCAATGTGGCAGACAGGGATCAGGAAGCCCATAATATAATTTCTACAGAAAATACAACTTCAGCTCATCTGTGTCATATTAGCTGGATGCCCAGGGATGCAGAGCAGCATGAAGATAATATTTAAAAACAAAATACAGGCAGGGGTCTCAAAATTCGCCACTCCCGCAGAGAGATCGCAGACCTCTGAGGAGAGCCATAAGTCGGGAACAGTTTTGAGATCCCGTGTGACTTTGTCCTTTGGACGTTTGACCGTGAGCATATCTAGGCATACGGCTAAACAAGCTACTAAACAGAAAAAGGATTACCTATGATGAAGGCTGTGTAGTCCCGCAAATAAGGCTCGGATCCGCTCTATGGCATCTTCTGCTCCATGCTTCAGACCAAACCGCCGGTCCCGCGGTGATGCAAATGCAAAAGAAGGATATCCGGTGACGTGTGCAATGAACAGATGCTGCTGAGGATACTCCGGTCCGTAAGTAAAAACAGAAACTTTATTCTTGCAAAGTAAAACAACACCACAATACCACACGGCAACCTTGCAACAGACCCCCGATGATAGCAACAGACGCGTTTCGAGTCTACTGACCCTTGCTCACTGTTAAGTCTGTATGGGTTACCTGGCTCATATAAAAACCCAATTAAAACCAATCATCAAACAGGGAGGTGATCATGTGATGTTAATGAAAAAGGGAACCTTGGAACAAAGAGTACTTAGTACTATACTAGCAACTGTATTTAATGCTAAAGTTGGTAATGCTAACAAATATAAAATGTGACAGATATTAGATACAGTATATACTTAAGTATAAACCTAATTTGTAAATAGCTCCTTTAAGCTAACTCTATATCCTAGTATATATACATCATGTCCGTACGGTAATTTAACCGTCGGGTCTCCTGGTCCCCAATTTGAAGATACACTGTGCCTCCCTTTGCCTTAGCATCTTAGTCCAGTTTCCCCCTCTGTAGGGGTATGGTACCTTGTCTATTATATAAAATTGGAACCCAGTTATGTTTCCTTGGTGGTTTTCTAGAAAATGCTTGGCTGCACCCGACATTTGGGATTTTTTATTTTTGATGCTGTTAATGTGTTCCATTATTCGTATTTTAGTCTTCCTAATGGTACTACCTACATATCTCTTGTCACATAGGGTACACTCTATGACGTATATGCAGTGGGGGCTGTCACAATTCACAAAATGATTAATTTTATAACATTGCTGTTGAGTCATATCTGTGAATTCTATTGTCTTCTTTGCCAACTTGCACACACTACATCTGGACCCTCCACACTTAAAAAAACCCTTTTGGGATAGCCAAACTCTATCTGTTTTGGTTTGATGACCAATATGCACACTGGGCGCAATAATATTGCCCAAAGTCTGTCCCCTCTTAGATGTAACCCGGACTCCTTCATCTAGGATTGTAGAGAGGATATCATCCTGCCTTAAAATGCCTATATTATTTTTGAAAATATTTTTTATCTGCTGAAAATTTCTGCTAAACTTTGTAGTGAAAGTGATTTTGTTTTTCTCTTGTTGTTTTTCCATGTCTGTTTTTCTATGTGGCATATCTAACAATTGTTTTTGTGTTGTGTGTCCAATTCTCTTTGTTGCCCGGTCTATGTCATTCTTATTGTAACCTCTTTGTAGTAACCTTTGGGCTATTTTCTCTTTGGCTATAGAGAAATCCTCCTCCTCCGTACAAATCCGCCTAGCTCTGACCATTTCCCCGTAGGGGACGGCCTTAATGGTACTTAGAGCGTGGCTGCTATTAGCTCTAAGGATAGTGTTGCCCGAATTGGGTTTACGATACAAGTTAGACACTATCCTGCCCTCTTTGTTATGTCCAGTAAGGAATACATCAAGGAAAGAGACACCATTGGCACTACTCTTTCCTGTGAATCGTAAATTAAATGAATTGGAGTTAATGTACTCCAAAAAGTGTGGTATGAGCGCCACATCACGACCCCAGATAAACAAGAGGTCGTCTATCTAGCGCCCATACCACACTATACAGTCTATAAATGGGTTGCTAGTACTGTAAATGGCATGATGTTCCCACCAGGCCATGGTGATATTGGCCAGAGAAGGAGAAAAAGTGGCCCCCATGGGGGCTCCCTCTAATTGGAGGTAGAAGGTATTTGCAAATTTAAAATAATTGTGTTTAAGGAGATATTCTACTACCATCAAGATAAATTCCTGCAAGTGTGTGTCATAGTTACTGTGTTGTTTGAGAAAAAAGGTAAGGGCCACTACTGCCACGTCATGGGGTATACAAGAGTATAATCCCACCACGTCGCATGTGACCCAATTATATTGATCCTGCCAGTTGATAATCGCCATGGTTTTTAGGAGGGATTTGGTGTCCTTGATGTAGCCTGGTAGATTGCGGACTAGAGGTTGGAGATATTTATCAACCCACACACTAACACGCTCATTCAAAGAGTTATTTCCTGATATTATAGGGCGCAAATCAGGTGGGAAGGTGTTCTTATGGACCTTGGGGACCCCGTAAAATATCGGAATGACCGGATCTTCCCCCAAGATATAACTTTTTTGTCTTTCATTAAGAACTCCCAGGGCAATGCCCTCTTGTAAAAGCCGATCTAACGCCTCTTGAAATTTGCGTGTGGGATTTTCTTTGAATTTACGTTATGTACGGGTGTTATTCAATGTGTCCAATACTTGTCTCTCATATAAACCACTATCCATAACTACCACCGCCCCCCCCTTATCCGCTTTCTTAATGGTTAGGTGATCCCTATTTTTCAATTCTTTTATTGCTTTCATTTGGCTCAAAGTTAGGTTGTTGTTTCTATATTTGTTGTTACTTTTGTTTCTTAAATTTTTGTTATGTAATGGCAAAAGATCCCGTTCCATGGAGTTTTGAAAAGCCTCCAGGGCCGGGACCCTGGCTTTCAATGGGTAGAAACCTGGATTTGGCATGTTATGTTGTATTTTAGAGCTATCGTTTTCAAAATCTTGCATACCACTATCTGTCTCCTTCTCTAACTCAAACAAATGTTTCAATGCCAGTTGTTCCTTAAAATGCAAACCTTCAAATTCATTATGGATTATGTCCTCCCTAGGGGACAACTCACTTCCATTCCTCTCTCTATCGAAGAAAAATTTTTTTACAGTAAGAAGCCTTACAAATTTATTAATGTCCATGATGGTATGGAAAAAGTCGAAATCAGATTTTGGCACAAAATTTAAGCCCTGACTTAGAACCTCTAATTGAGGCTGTGCCAGGACTGGGGGGGTGAGGACAATGACTTGAGAGTCCTCTTCCTTTATTTGTACACGCGTTTGCGCTGTGCATAAGTCCTTGTCGACTTCCGTGGTAAGGAATTGGCCCCTTGTGTTTGTCCTTTTTTCGTTTTTTGACACTTCTTTTGATTTAGTAGATGCTAATTGTGCACTGTTTGTGGTTTCTGACTCTTCATTGTCAGTACTGCCACTTTCAGTGCTGTCAATGTCCGAAAAGCTAACTGACCTAATACTCTTCTTTTTCCATTTTTTTCTTAAAATGGACTTTGGTGGAAATTCTCGATTTTCTTTTGCCCATTAGTACACCCTATTGTTACTGTAGTCATCTATGTCTCTAATGTATTTTTTCTTTTTGTTTTCCATGATGGACTTTTCAGCAATCTCCACGGTCTCTTTTAACTGGGCCTGTGCTGCCTCAAAGTCCATTAATCCTTTAAACTCTTCTATTTGTATCTCCAGATCCTTAATTTGTTTATCAATTTCCTGTATTTTTAAAGTTTTATACTCAATAATAAGACTCATAAGGTTCTGTCGAGGGGTTGGTCACTTAAGATACCATGACGTCGATAAAAATCACCTCCTTCAATGTGAAGGGGTTTAATATCCCCGAGCGGCGCAATCGACTCTTGTATGAGATGCATAAGGTTCGCTCTCATATTTTATGTCTGCAGGAATCCCACTTCAGTGAGAGACATATGCCGGTTCTAAAGAACAGATTTTACCCAGCCTGGTGTCATTGTAGCAGTCCAGACTCTAAAACGAAAGGAGTAGCAATCCTTTTCCATAAGTCTCTCCCGTATCAGCTACATGACGTTAAATGAGATCCAGGTGCTAGATACCTGTTTGTCCGATGTAGCATACAGGGCACCCCCTACACAATCGCAAATATTTACGCTCCAAACCAGGGACAATTATCGTTTCTTTCAAAGGTGCTAGATGATTTAACACTATTTGCTCAGGGAGAGATAATCTTGTGCGGAGATTTTAATGTGGAGCTTCAACCGATAATGGACACCTCCTCGGGTCATTCCAGTATCCCTTTAAATAAACTAAATAAAATGCGAAAGATGTTGCATGACATGCAGTTAAGTGACGCTTGGCGCATTATGCACCCAGTAGATAGGAACTACACGTTTTATTCTCCCTCCCATAAGGTATATAGTCGCATTGATTATGTTTTTACTCAACACTCCCTCCTTCCCTGGATTATAAAAACCCACATTGACGATATCTTGCACTCAGACCATGCCCCTGTCCACTGTCTGATGCATGTGAAATCTTTCTCTTGGAGGTTAAATGAGACGTTGCATAATGACTCCCTGTTTCTGGCTGAGCTGAAACAATCTGTCCGACGCTTTGTGCAGGATCATACTTCTGATGACATGCCTCCTCACTTTAAGTGGGAGGCATTAAAATGAGTGCTCCGAGGTGTGTTAATAAAACATGGATCGAGACTAAAGCGAGAAGCAGCAGCCCACCTGAATAATTTACTTGCCCGTCTGTACTCCTTGGAAATGGAGCATAAGAGGATCGGGGATGAAGCCATTTACAGGGAGTTAATGCAGACTAAACATGAGGTACGCAAGGTGTTGGATAGGAAAAATAAGAGATATAGGCATCTCTGTGCCCACTCTTTTTATGAATGGAGCAATAAGCCGAGTAGAATGCTGGCTCGGGCATTGAGTGACAAACGGGCGTCTTTGTTTGTGGCTTCTATTAAAACTAAGAGGGGGAAAGTGGTACGTTTGACCACAGAGATTCTGGAGGTGTTCCGCACATTTTATCAGGAATTATATAATCTCCCCAATCCACATCTGTCCGCATCACAGGGTCAGCTGGAGGATTACCTCAACAACACTGCCCCCCCCATACTAGATACAGACAGGCTAGCTCTCTTAGAGGCTCCTTTCACTACGGAGGAATTGAATGCCGCCATCGCATCACTACCTGCGGGCAAGAGCCCAGGGCTGGACGGCTACACCACCAAATTTTATAAAATCCTTAAGGAGGAATTAGTAGGTCCCATGTTAGAGTCTTTCAATGCATCATCCTTTTATGATAACCCCTCACCACATTTCCATCTCACACATATCACCGTTATTCCAAAGGAGGGAAAAGATCCGCTCATATGTAACAATTATAGACCAATCTCGTTATAAAACACGGATGCGAAGTTATTTGCTAAACTTATAGACTACAGATTTAACTCTATCTTGCAGGATCTGATTGGTTTAGACCAAGTAGGATTTGTCCCAACTCGTGAAGCACGAGACAACACCCTAAAAACCATATCTATCATGCAGAGAATGAAGGAAAGCAAGACGCCCGGACTGTTGCTTTCTCTAGATGTAGAGAAAGCATTTGACAGGGTGGACTGGTCTTTCTTACAAGCGGCGTTTCAAAAGATAGGATTAGGTCCTCTCATGATTCGGAGGGTTATGACCTCATATCAGAACCCTAGCGCACAAATACGGATTAATGGTACTTTATCCTCTCCAGTAGTGATTCGCAATGGCACCAGGCAGGGCTGTCCCCTTTCTCCCATATTGTATGTGATAGTGATGAAACACTTACTGAGAGGTCTCAGGAATAACCCAGATATTCGAGGGATTAATATAGGAGACAGTCAGTATAAGTGTGCTGCTTATGCTGATGACCTATTGCTCTATATCTCCCAGCCTCTCACCTCTCTGCCTAATGTGATGTCCTCGCTGAAACGGTTTGGTGTCCTAACCAATTTTAAAATAAATTTAGCAAAATCAACAGCAATGGGTATAAAATTGGAAATGCCGACTATATCCCTCTGAAAAAAAGGATTCCCCTTTATGTGGGTTGAGAGAGTTTTTAAATATCTGGGAGTTCATATTCCCCCTGATCCGGATGACTTAATTGAACTTAATAATAATAATAGTGGCAGACTTGAAGCGATGGCATGTTAAAGATTTTTCCTGGCTAGGCAGAATCCATATAATAAAAATGAATATCTTACCTCGCATACTATATCTTCTACAGACCATCCTATGCTTACTGCCCAAAGCTTTCTGTCAACACCTTGATAAACACATTAGGAACTTTGTGAGGGGTGGTAAGAAGGCGAGGATCGCCAAGTCTGTTCTTATTAGAGAAAGACAGGAAGGTGATCTGGCCTTGCCCGACATCAAGGCTTATTATTTAGCTGAAGTGCGATTTGTGGATTTCTATCAACACCGTTCTAGGAAACTATGGGTTCAGCTAGAAGAGAAAATGTATAAGGCCCCGCTTTCAAATCTGCCTTGGTTGCCCCCCTCCGCGCTGCCGACGCACCGTGTAAAAGGGCTTCCCTGGGTGACACGACACACCATTCAGACTTGGCGCACATATGGTATGAGTAGGGGCCTTCTTGTTCCTGGTGGCCCACTGACTCCGATAACAGGAAACCCCTCATTGGAATTAAATTGTCCTTCTCTTGCAACATTGCAGGGGCAGGGTCAGAGGCCGTTGCTGTTTACAGATGTGCTTACCCCCAGGGAATGCAGACCATGGCGGAGATCAAGGGGAATTTTCCCTATCTGCCGCTAACTTGGTTTAGATACTTGCAAATAGCACTCTATTACGCCTCCAACAAAGCGAAACTGAGCCTCCATAGGCCCCTAACCCTTTTGGAGATCATGTGTGTAAAAGGAGCTCCTGAAGGGCGCTTGATCTCCAAAATATATGGGCTTCTCATTTCATCCATGTGTGTTTCTGGACCTGCATATCAGTCTAGTTGGGCAGAGGAACTTGGGAGGTCTATCTCAGAGGAAGAGTGGCAAAAGGCAAGTCTGCTGGCATACAAATCGATTGTGTCCTGTAGGTTACAAGAGCTTAACTTCAAAGTACTCTCTCGCTGGTACAGAGTACCCACACTTTTGCACGCGATATACCCCCAGGTCTCCAATGTCTGTTGGAGGTGCGGACTGGAGGCTGGGACTATGTCCCATATATGGTGGTCATGCCCCCTGATCCAAGCCTTTTGGGACAAGGTAATACATGTCATTGAGTTGGTGACGGGGATTAAGAAACAGAACGGCCCACGTGCGGTCCTCCTGCAGATTCTCCCATTGCCGATTTCTACACTAAATGGTCACATCATTATATTTATGCTCTGTGCAGCCAAGGCCTTGATACTGAGACTATGGAGGTCGACAGAGGTACCTTCAATGTCATCATGGTTCAAGGAGCTTACTATTATTCAACAGATGGAAGAGATACGTGCAGACCACAACCAAACCATGGGCAAACATTTGGCCGCTTGGTCAACTTGGATGGTATTTTGTGGCTCACCAGAATATATTAAGCTTCTTGATACCTAGAGCATCCTCTGGTCTCACTTGTCTGCCGAGATGCTGGGCTGGGCCTGAGGGCGTCTGTACAGATTTCGGGGTTGGAATCCGCTCGGGGAGGCACCTTGCTCACCCCCTCGTTCTGTAGATAGACCCTCATTTCGACACACCGCTCCCTCCTATGGTTGGCACTAGTTCTTTGTTCTTCTTTTTGGTTTAGTATACTGAGTTAGGTTGTTAAGTTTTTAGGCTGACAGTGTCGAGGTCTTGATTGGCCATGTCACGGAACATGCAGGGTTGCGACGAATACTCTATGTCTGGCTTTCATATTCAGAGAATCATATTCTGCCCCCGGTGTTTAAATAATAGGGTAACACTGAGTCACTTTCTTATTTTCTGTTCTCACCAAAACAGGCAAAATGTTTGCTGTAGATGATAAAAATGTTTGGTTCTTTTACATCATGTTTGCTCTATAATGTGTGGAAATTATATCAGAATACTGTGATGTGTGTTGCTACTGAATACTATACTGTCATGCTTTATGTTACCTGATGATTGTCACGTACCCGTACGTAGAGGTGGATCCACTGGGCCACCGCAAGCGGTGGTGTAAGCCACGCCAGGGAACGGAATCTAAGTAGGTCCCGGTTTTCACCAGAGCCCGCCGCAAAGCGGGATGGACTTGCTGCGGCGGGAGTCTACCAGGTCGTTACTCCTGGACGTGACTTGCTTGCGGTGACAGCCGAGGTATAGCGTGGTGCAGAATCGTCAGGCAGGCTCGTAGTCGGGAACAGGCAGAAGGTCAGGGAAGGCGGCACAGGTTCGTGGTCGGGGACAGGCGCTAGGTCAGGGCAGGCGGCAAGAAGCGTGGTCGGGGAACGGAAGCTAATGGTACGGTACACGGTAAGTCAGGACAAGGCTAGTAATGCTTTCTCAAAGGCTGAAATGCACTAAAGACCCGGCAACGGCCCCGGAAAGGGGCAGGCTTAAATAGGGGCAGTGCCGGCAATAGCCAAATTTACCGGTACACTGGCCCTTTAAATCTCACAGTGCCGGCGCGCGCGGGGGCCTTAGATGTCGGGGACGCGCGCGCGGGGGGAGGCTGAGACCGCAACAGGAGCGCGGCCGGGTAAGTAAGGAGAGTCGGGCCGCCGGTGAGTGCGCCCCCCGCCCGTCAAGCGGCGGCGGTGCCGCTCGTGCGCCGCCCACGGGTGTGCCCGCGACCCGGAGGGGGGTCGCGGGCACACCCATGACAGTACCCCCCCCCCAGCGGCCTCCCCCACATTCTGGCCTGGAGGAATCTCTGAATTATGTCCCGATCCAGAATATTGTTCTCTGGCTCCCAGGACCTCTCCTCGGGACCGAACCCCTTCCAGTCAATGAGAAAAAACCGCTTCCCTCTGACCGTCTTCATGTCTAGAATCTCCTTTACCGTAAAGACATCGGTGGTATCGGCCTCAGGAGTGGGAGGAGCAAGTACCCGAGAAAAGCGTTTAAAGGGACGAGGGTTTTTAGCAGGGGACATGGAAGGAGTTGGGGACCCTCAAGTGGGGGGAAGGCGGAGCTTGTATGCTACTGGGTTAATGCGCTTGAGCACCTCGAATGGACCCAGGAACCGGGGACCCAGCTTATAGCTGGGAACCTTGAAACGTATATATTTAGCCGACAACCACACCTTGTCACCAGGGGAGAAGGTTGGCGGAGGTCTTCGCTTTTTGTCGGCTTGAGCCTTGGTGCGGGCGGAGGCCAGGGATAGCGAATGGTGAGTCTGTCTCCAGATAGCTGTCAGGTCCTGGACCAGCTCTTCCACAGCAGGGACCTCCGAGGGCACAGAAAGGGGGAGGGGTGGGCGGGGATGTCGCCCGTAGACAATAAAGAAAGGAGCAGCACCAGCAGACTCAGAGTCCAATGAGTTATACGAAAACTCGGCCCAGGGCAACAAGCTGGACCAATCATCCTGGCGAGCGGAGACAAAGTGGCGCAGGTAGCAACCTAGGGTCTGGTTTACTCTCTCTACCTGCCCATTGGACTGGGGGTGGTAGGCCGAAGAAAAGTCCAGTTTCATTTGTAGTTGGTTACAGAGGGAGCGCCAGAATCTGGAGACAAATTGAACGCCACGGTCCGACACTATGTGCTGAGGGAGCCCATGCAGCCGAAAAATATGAAGAAAAAATAGACTGGCAAGGCGGGAGCAGAGGTAGACCCAGCAGAGGAATAAAGTGGGACATCTTAGAAAACCGGTCAGTAACCACCCAGATTACGGTGTTGCCAGCGGAGGGAGGGAGATCCGTGATAAAATCCATGGCCACATGGGTCCAAGGACAGCTGGGATAGGTAGGGGCAGGAGCAGACCTGCCGGGTTTGAGACGAGGAGACTTTTTCCGGGGCACAGGAAGGCAGGCCTCCACGAACTTACGAACATCCTGGGCTAGGCTCGGCCACCAGTAGAATCGGGAGATGAGAGAGCAGGACCTCTGTACTCCTGGGTGCCCCGCCAAACGGGAGCAATGACCCGGACGTATGTCTTGCCGGGAGGAATGCGTTGCAGGTCTACTGGTGCGGCAGAGATGAGCCGTTCTGGAGGGATAATGTGCCGTGGAGTGGACTCGTCCCCAGTCACATCCGAAGCACGGGAGAGAGCTTCGGCCTTGACATTTCGTTCCGCAGGGCGAAAATGAATAAGAAAATTAAAACCGGGAGAAGAAGAGGACCAACGAGCCTGGCGTGGATTTAAGCGTTGGGCAGTCTGGAGATACAGCAGATTTTTATGGTCGGTATAGATGCGGGACAGGGTGACGAGCCCCCCCCAGAGGTATCTCCATTCTTCAAGTGCCACCTTGATGGCCAGCAATTCCCGGTCGCCAATAGAGTAGTTCCTCTCAGCAGAGGAAAAACTTTTAGAAAAGAACCCGCAAGTGAGGGTTTTGCCTCTGGGCCCTTTCTGGGAGAGTATGGCCCCGGCCCCTACCGAGGAGGCGTCGACCTCGAGAAAAAATGGTTGTTCAGTATCTGGCCGAGAGAGCACTGGCACAGAGGCGAAGGCACATTTTAACTTAGAGAAGGCTTCCTTGCCGCTGGTGGCCAGAGCTTAGGATTTTTCGTTCTTCTTGGGTTTTAAAACCACTATGGGAGACACCCGCGAGGAAAAAGTGGTTTTAAATTGCCTGTAATAGTTGGCGAACCCAGGAATCTTTGTATGGCTCGGAGACCCACGGGGCGTGGGCCCCTGTAGGACGGCAGACAACTTCGCGGGGTCCATCTGTAGGCCCTTGTCAGAAATGATGTAGCCGAGAAATGGTAGGCTCTGCTGATGAAACTGGCACTTCTCAAGTTTGGCATAGAGGTGGTTGGCCCTTAGACGTCTGAGGACCTGGCGCACGTGAACTTGATGGGATTCAAGGTCGGGAGAGAAAACCAGAATATCGTCAAGATACACAACCACGCATGTGTACAGGAGGTCCCGGAAGATGTCATTGACGAATTCTTGGAAGACGGCCGGGGCATTGCAGAGCCCGAAGGGCATGACCAGGTACTCGAAGTGCCCGTCGCGGGTGTTGAAAGCGGTCTTCCATTCGTCGCCCTCTCGAATCCGTATGAGATTATAAGCCCCTCGCAGGTCCAGTTTAGTAAAGATCTTGGCACCACGTAGCCGATCAAAAAGTTCCGTGATCAAAGGCAGGGGATAGCGGTTCTTTACCGTGATCTTGTTGAGGCCTCGATAGTCTATGCAAGGACGCAGGCTTCCGTCCTTCTTAGCCACGAAGAAGAACCCGGCCCCAGCTGGAGAGGAGGACTTGCGGATAAACCCCCTCTGAAGATTCTCCTTGATATACGTGGACATAGCCAGGGTCTCAGGTACCGACAGGGGGTAAACCCTGCCACGTGGAGGAGACGTCCCGGGCAGGAGGTCAATAGGACAGTCGTATGGGCGATGGGGCGGCAACGTCTCAGCTTGCTTCTCGGAGAAGACGTCTGCGAAGGCTTGGTATGGTGCAGGAAGGCCTGTCAGTAGCGGTAAGCACTGGGCGAGGTGCCACCAAACAGCGAGACTGACACTCCGAACCCCCAAAACCCGGACTTCGCCCGACTGCCAATCGAGCACGGGAGCGTGGCGTTGCAGCCACGGGAGACCCAGGAGAATGGACGAGGAGGAACGGGGTAGTACGTAGAACGCAAGTCTCTCCTTATGCAGCACCCCTACTTGTAGGACCAGGGGCTCAGTTCGGAACCGAATAGGGTCCTTGAGAATCTCTCCACTGACCGAAGAGATGAGTAGGGGCTTCTCCAGGCGGATCACAGGGAGGTTATGCTGGGATACCAGAGCAGCGTCCAAGAAGTTTCCGGCAGACCCAGAGTCTAGGAAAGCAGTAGCCTGAAACTGGGCACCAGGCCCAGTGTCGACGATCACGGGGCATGGTCAGGCGAGGAGAGGGCTTGCTCTCACCTGGGACGTCTCTCCTACGTATCCTAGGTGCGCCTTTTCCGGACGCTGAGGGCGCAATGGGCAGGATCTGCGGAAATGGTCTGCACTGCCACAGTACAGACAAAGATTCTCCTCACGTCTTCTGGTTAGCTCAGTTTTTTAGACAGGTGGGCCCGATCCCCCTCCATGGCCTCTTCGGCGGCGGTGGCGAGGGCGACTGAGGGGCCTTTGAAATATTGGGGCCAGACGAGGAAGACGTCGGGGTCTAGCTTGCTCTCGTTCCTGCCGGAGTTCCTCCTGGCGTTCCGAGAAACGGATGTCAATCCGAGTGGCCAGGGAGATAAGGTCGCTCAAGGAAGACGGAAGATCCCGGGCAGAAAGAGCATCCTTGACGCGGCTGGAGAGGCCCTTCTTGAAGTTTGGGAGTCAACGACGCCTTCATTCCATGATAACTACGGAGGCCAGAGTGCGGAAAAGTACGGCATAATTTGCCTACAGATGAGTCCCCCTTTGGGGCAGATTTAGCAAGGCGGTCTCGGCAGACGAAGCCCGGGATGGTTTTCCCCGAAAACGCTCCTGAACTCGGTGAGGAATGAAGCCAGGTTAGCTGTGACCGGATCGTCCCTGGGCCATGGGGGGTAGCCAAGCCAGGGCTTTCCCCGGGGAGAAGGCTTAGCACGAACGCCACCTTAGATCGTTCGGTAGGAAATTGGTTGCCCATTAACTCAATATGCAGGGAGCATTGGGTGATAAAGCCCCTGCAGGCCTTGGAGTCCCCATCGAATTTGGTCGGCATAGATAGACGGAGCCGTGGGCCAGCGGTTGGAGCCGGAGCCGGGGGAGCAGCGGAGCCACGGGAGGGGTTGTTCTGCTGAACGGCCAGGAGCGCTGCATCATGGCGGAGAGATGGTTGAGTTGCTGGGCTTGCTGAGCGAGCTGTTGTGACTGCTGAGCCACAATGGCGGTGAGGTCAGCGTCAGACGGCAGAGGCACCTTGGCGGGATCCATGGCCGGATCTTACTGTCACGTACCCGTACGTAGAGGTGGATCCACTGGGCCACCGCAAGCGGTGGTGTAAGCCACGCCAGGGAACGGAATCTAAGTAGGTCCCGATTTTTACCAGAGCCCGCCGCAAAACGGGATGAACTTGCTGCGGCGGGAGTCTTTCCAGGTCGTTACCCCTGACGTGACTTGCTTTTCGGTGACAGCCAGGTATAGCGTGGTGCAGAATCGTCAGCAGGCTCGTAGTCGGGAACAGGCAGAAGGTCAGGGCAGGGGCCCCAGGTTTGTGGTCGGGACAGGCGCTAGGTCGGGGAGGCGGCAAGAGCGTGGTCGGGAACGGAAGCTAATGGTACGGTACACGGTAAGTCAGGACAAGGCTAGTAACGCTTTCTCAATAGGAAATGGCACTAAAGATCCGGCAACGGCCCCAGGAAAAGGGGGAGGCTTAAATAGGGGCAGTGACCGGCAATAGCCAATTACCCGGGACACTGGCCCTTTAAATCTCACAGTGCCGGCGCGCGCGCGCGCCTTAGATGTCGGGGACGCGCGCGCCGGGAGGCTGAGACAGCAACAGGAGCGCGGCCGGGTAAGTAAGGAGGAGTCAGGCCGGCCGGGTGAGCGTGCCCCCCCGCCCGTCAAGCGGGCGGCGGTGCTGCTCGTGCGGCGACCACGGGTGTGCCCGCGACCCGGGACGGGGGTCGCGGGCCCACCCGTGACAATGATTACTCAATAAACCTGTTTTTTGAATACGAAAAAAAAAATACAGCATCTAATAATCTTTTGAACCATCATCCTTCATTCTATAAATCCATCAAAGTCTAAAACATGAAAATACATTGTTTATATGTAACGTTTTCCAGCTCAATAAAAGGTTATTTATAAAAGTCCAGGCCAAGTGAAATAAAAAGGCATTACTCAACTTCCCCCAGTCCTTGGTTCTCAGTTCTAGGCACATCTCCGGTCTCCTATTCACACAGCGTCACTTCCCAATGGGCTGCAGCACTCAAGTGCCCTGAACTTACATCACCACTTATATCAATTACATTCGGAAGTGAACACCACCAAATAGTGATATAAGTTAGTGGCAAATCCTTTCGGAGGTGACGCTGTGTCAACAGAAGAATGGAGAAATGCGCCGCTGGAATTGTGGACCAGGGGAAGGTGAGTATAGCTTTTTTGAATTTTACTTGGGGCCCTGTACCTTTTCAAATAACTTCTTACCAAGGTGGACAACCCCTTTAAAGGTTATTTCCCTAGAGACCCGTCATTGTCTGAAAAGCCCAGGTCCTACCGCTGGGACCAGCACTTATCTCCTAAATGAGCCCTGAAACCTCGCTGTTCTAAATGGAGAGGTGGTCAGGAGTTCCTATTACAGCCGAGCATCGCTGCTTGGCTAAACTCGGAGCTCCCATTCATATCAATGGGAGTGTCCCGACCATCTCTCCATTTTGCACGGAGAGATTTTGGGACACATCAATGTCCATAGTGAGACAATCCTTTTAAAGGGTTTACCAACACCAGAAAAAAAGTTCAGAAATATCCAGGAAAGGCTAGGCTATCAAAAAGTAACTGTTTCTATGAGTAAACATAAGGACAACTCTCTTCAAAGCTATTTCATTCACGGAAAGAATTTGAAAACAAATATCCTTAAAAACATTAATTGTATTAAATATGCATATTTAAAAAAACATTGCACAAAGATATAATATCAAATACAATCCATAAAAAAAATCTAACAATGTATACCAATACTTGGGGGTAGTGACTGTTACTTGTACACACATATGTAATGTCAAAGTGGATAGATAGTTCATACAAACAGTAAATAAACCACATGCCGAAAAATATGATGTATACCAGCACCCCGACATGCGTTTCACGTTTCTAGCTTCTTCAGTTGATGAATAAACTAGCAATGCAAATGCGCGGATGGATTGGTACATTAAGTGGCACCATTTAGAAATACAACAATGAAGCCCTCATATGGCTATGTTAACAGAAATAAAAAAGTTATTACAATGTAAAAGAAGAGATAACACTCCGTGACACTCATCATCCACAGTTAACTCTATTTTCTTAGCTTGTCACAAAATAATAAACATGAGAAACCCAACAAGAGGAAAGTTCCCGCTGGCTAATAGTCATTTCATGTGCATCCATGCTTTATTGGATGTCGTAAAATGCATAAAAATGTATTTCCTCCGCCAATGCGGGTCATTGTAAGTGGCATTGGATCAGCCACGGAAATTTTAGGCAATTGGATAGATACATTACTACAGCCCTTGGTGATCACAATACCAGGTTACATTCGTGACACAAAGAGCTTAGTGTCAGTCATGTCAAAATTAAAATGGAAAAATTGTTATTCATGGCTATCTTGTGACGTGGTTGGACTCTATCCTTCCATCCCACATGATAGAGCAGTGTCCATTTTGGAAATTTTTTTGAAAGAGCACAGTCGATATACAGACGTTATTAATGAGTTCATAGTGATGAGTGTGGAATTCTTATTGAAAAACAACTATTTCTCATTTGATGGAAAGTTTTACCTCCAGAAGAGAGGTGCATCAATGGGAGCCAAATGCTCCCCAGCACTCGCTAATATCTACATGAGTGCATGGGAGGAAGAATTTTTGTTCTCCGGTGGTTGCCCCTTCTCCTCCCACATCAGGTGGTATGGGAGGTACATTGATGACCTCCTCCTGGTGTGGGAGGGGGATGGGTTACCATCGGTGAATCCTTTTTTGGATTATATAAATCACAACGACTATAATCTAAAATTTACATCACAATGGCACATAAACACAATAGCTTTCTTAGATGTAACATTTACTGGCACGGAAGATAATCAAATCCTAGTGACACCTTACAGAAAAAGTACTGCAAAAAATTCAATATTAAAGGCAGATTCATTACATCCCAAACATATAATAAATAATATCCCATATGGTGAGTTAATCCGCTTAAAACGCAATTCATCTACTAACGCAATATTTGAAGCGGAACAGATAAAAGCAGTAGACAGATTGAGACAGAGAGGTTATACGGAAAAATCCTTAAATCATGCTATGAAAAAAGTGGCAAAAATAACTAGAGAAGATCTATTAAAAGACAAAAGAAATATAAGAGTTACTGATAATAGAAATAGAAATATAGTATTTAGCACAACATATAGTGCACAATATAATAAAATTATCAGAATCATTAAAAATAATCTCCCATTTCTGTGCCGACAAGATAATATTCGAGAAATTATTAAAAACACTAAATTTATTTCAAGACGGGCACCAACACTAGGAAACTTGCTATCACCCAGCCTTTTCAAAACAGATAAAAAACCACATACTAACTGGCTTACAACCAAAGGTTTTTATCGTTGCGGGAAACAACGATGCACAACGTGCAAGTATGCACAGTGCACGAAGGAATTCTCCTCTACAGTTACAAAAGAAAAGTTTAAAATATCATCATATGCGAACTGTAATACGAAAAATATAGTATATTTAATAACGTGCACGTTATGTTCAACTACAATACGTGGGCTGTAGTAGTAAGAATTTAAAAAACTCGCATATGCAGACATCTTTCAGACATAAAAAAAACTCCTACCACAACGTGTCTATGGCCTCAAAACATTTTATGAGTGCCATGGGGAGACACCAGCACATTTACTTGTAATGTAATTGAGGTAGTACATAAACCCTTAAGAGGAGGTGATTTACGAAAAAAACTTTTGTCCCGTGAAGCATGGTGGATATTCCGCCTTAATACTAGAATTCCATTAGGCTTAAATAAGCGTCATGACATCATGTTTCACTACTAAATCTAGCTACAACAACAGCATTTTTGTATTTGTATTTGCATTTGTATTTATATTGTTATCATACAAGGTTTTTATTGTTAGTGTTTGTGTATATTTTAAGTAAGTAATAAGGTGCTCAACAGAACACTATATAAAGGAAGTTGTCACAACTGACATCACACCATGAATAAGGGAGACGCCTCCCGAAACGCGTCGGTGAATTGTTTGCTGTGCTGATCATGTCTGGCTGTTCTCATATGGACTTTTAAAGAATTCAATAAAGCTACAAGTTTTTTATACCATTGAAGACTACTACAGTTGCTGGAGTACTTACAGATTTTCCCTTTATTGGATGTCATCAGCATTGCTTGATCAGGGTCTAATTAAATATCATGTATTATGCTATATTACGTAGATCTCCCCTCTCCAGCTTTGACTATTCTCTGGTCTATACCACTTGTACTATACTGTGTTCATACACTAGTTATGTACTGTGCTACATAATAATTGTTGTAATAGTCAGTGAGTTTAGGGTCATGTACTGTATGTACATCACTGCTGTCATTTATGGAATCTGCTTTCAAAAATGAATCTTATTTTGACATGTTTTACTACATACCATTCTCAAGTTCAATTATTTTACGGGAATGAATTTTTTAAAGAAGGAAGAAAGTTAACATTGCTTATGAGCATTGAAGTTAGAAGGTCTTTAAGAGGTTATACAATATTAGAATTTTGAAGGGCATAATAGTCTATATGTACATAAAGGGGAAAATGTATCAATGGTCTTTAGGTAACAAAATCTAGAGTGTGAAGAGGGGCCTGTAAAAAGAGGAATTGCATGAAAAGTTATGGTCTGTAAAACAGGGCGGCAAACTGAGCAATAGCCCCGGGTGGCAAAAGTTTTAGCTACGCCACTGGTTCTATTCCCATTAGAGACATTAATAGTATATGCTCATTTATGAATATGCCATAGTTGTCAGATTAGGAAGTATAAACCATAAGGATAAATTCACACATCGGACTTTTACTATTGGATCCTCAGCAGAAATTCAAGCTGATACCCTGGATTATTGCCAAGGATTTTAACTTTGGGACTTAACCGTATCACTCCTTCTGCAATTGAAACCAGCGAGATTCTGCTCAAAAGAATGAATGTTCATTCCGAAGACATGCATACAGTTGGAAATATGTGGCGGGTCCGGGCCAGCACACAGACGTGCTGCCCCGACCTGTTGCAGGGAAGAGTTCTGCCTGGGGCGGACCACTTCTCACCCCATCCCCACTGCAGTACCTCTGAAAAGAACACTTACAGATCTGCACAGCAGGCCCAAAAGTCGAGAGAAGCAGATTTCCGGAACTCTGGAACAGCAGCGGTGGCAGAGGACAGCTAGGTAATTATAATTTTTTTTGTTTTTTTGACCACCCTGGCTCCAGTGAAATATAATCTTTTTTACTGGACAACCCCTTTTATAATATCAATTGGCCATTGCAATCTGATACAGCACCAGCTTATGATGCCTTTTTGCAGAGGTGGGAGTTAGTGATGCCTCCATGATGACAACATTTTTCTTCTATGGGGATTATCGGGGGGTCTAAAAGCTGGAACCCCTACTGATCACTAGAACAGGGATCCTCATCCACTTGCCTGAATGGAATGGAGGTTGAGTACACACACTGTCTAGCCAGCTATCCTTGGCAGTCCCATACAATTTGAATGGGGCAGCAGTGTGGATATTTAACCCCTGCTCCATTTAGGTAAAATAAAGCTTAGGTACTTCAGAAGTATTTACCAATTTTTCAAAAACTATGGTTTCAACATACAAGGGTTCTTAAACAAACTAATATTATATGTTGAGGATTTACTACAATAATTTAATAATAATCACTTGTGTTTATTAAAATATATTTACTAGAGAAATGTAATAAAGATCATTTGTATAGGTTTTACCGAAATAGCTGAGCAAGCTCTGATATATTATAGATATTTATGCATGTCTTGTGCATATGTCATAAACATCTATAATGGGTAGAAAACTCTCATAAGAGTTGACTAGAACTAGTGAAGAAAAAATCTTTTTATCTAAAAAGGGACAGTGTGACAAAGGTCATAGACAAAAGTGTTTCTTAAAGAATCACATACAGTGAAGGAAATAATTATTTGAGCAACATCGATCTGGGGCACCATGCAAAATCTCACCTTGTGGGGTATCCTTGATCATGAGGAAGGTGAGAGATTAGCCTAAAACTACAGGGGGGAACTTGTTAATGATCTCAAGGCAGCTGAGACAACAGTCACCAAGAAAAACATTGGTAACACATTACGCCGTAATGGTTTAAAATCCTGCAGTGCCCGCAAGGTCCCCCTGCTCAAGAAGGCACATGTGCAGGCCTGTCTGAAGTTTGCCAATGAACATCTGGATGATTATGGGAGTGATTGGGAGAAGGTGTTGTGGTCAGATGAGAAAAAAATTGAGCTCTTTGGCATTAACTCAACTCGCCGTGTTTGTAGGAAGAGAAATGCTGCCTATGACCCAAAGAACACCGTCCCCTCTGTCAAGCATGGAGGTGGAAACATTATGGGCAATATGTATCAAAGTGTTGTTCACCCTTTTTCTGGCATACAATGCACCTAAATAAGCCAGCTACGATGTCTAATGCACCTAATGAATGTGTTAGGCACATTGTTCGTAAGACTCGACACTTTCCAATGCGCCTACCATGAAGGAGTGTTCTGGGGGCGTTATGGAGGCATGTCGCACCAAACTCGTTATATTAGACACATCTATGAATGTGATTTAGCAAAACTAGGTGCATTACTGCTCCGGCAGGCAGACCTATCTCAATGTGGTCTGCCTGAGCCAGAGGAGTCAAGGTGGTGATAGATTTGCTGTAAGGGGCAAAAATGTCCAATATTTCTCAACTTACTTATTACTTATGCGCCTAAGTTCCCTAATGCGCCTAACACAGAGGCAAGGCGCGTCGAACTCTACACACCGTTTACGAATACACAAAAAACACTTTCATACATCAGGCGCATTATACACTGAAAATGAGACTCGACTATTCACTTCCACGTGGCTTCCTTCATACATGTCGCCCTATGTTTTGGGGGGTTTTTAGGGCACAGGACTACTTCACCACATCAATGGGAGAATGGATGGAGCAATGTACCGTAAAATCCTGAGTGACAACCTCGTTCCCTCTGCCAGGACATTAAAAATGGGTCGTGGCTGGGTCTGCCAGCAACTCAATGACACAAAACATACAGCCAAGGCAACAAAGGTGTGAATTGGTCATGGAGTGGCCTAGCCAGTCTCCATATATTAATCCCATAGAAAACTTATGGTGGGAGTTGAAGTTCCGTGTTGCCAAGCTACAGACTTAAAATCTGAATTATTTAGAGATGATCTGCAAAGAGGAGTGGACCAACATTCCTCCTGACATGTGCGCAAACCTCATCATCAACTACAAAAAACTGCTGTGCTTGCCAACAATGGTTTTTGCCACCAAGTATTAAGTCTTGTTTGCCAGAGGGATTAAATACTTATTTCTCTCAGCAAAATGCAAATAAATTTATATAATTTATACAATGTGATTTTCTGGAGTTTATTTTGGATATTCTATCTCTCAGTGTTAAAATTAACCTACCTTTAAAATAATAGATTGATCACGTCTTTGTCAGTGGGCAAACTTACACAATCAGCAAGGGATCTAATAATTATTTCCTTCAATGTACATATTTTTTTCAAATCCTTCACTCTATTTTGTTAATAGTAGGATTGTCTGTGACATACTGACTAAAACATTGTATGGATTATAAATACTAAAACTCTTCAGACAGAAGTTTTGACCTGTTTGGCTTGTGAAGAACTTTTGTAAGACTAAAGACAGTATACTGCCCATATGTCTCTGAGGAGAACCTAGAAAAACTGAATGGGCGGGGAATTGTGATGTATCAGTCTGAGTCTCAGGCCTGATTTACATCTGTGTCAGAGGTTCCATAGATAACCTCCATTCTATATCTTATCAGAAATTATTAAAGAAAAATGCAGCAGAATGTGCTATTTGGTCTAATAGGAAAACTGACAGCAAAATGGAAAACTGTTGGCCACATCATAATGGAGGGGTCTGTCAGCTGCTGTTGGTGCCCATCATGTAATGGATTGAGCTTTGCCTTTATTTTTGGTTGTCTGTTCCTATAAACCTGGAAATTACAATGCAGATGTAAATCGGGTGTTAGCACCTTGATCTCTACTGATAATAACTTCAGAAATGACATTAAATATTCTGCAAAATGACAATCAAGTGCTGGTGGGAGGTGAGATATGTGTAATTATTTTACTAAACCCATTTTTCCTACCTACAGGGAGAAAATGCTTAAAACACCCTGTGAGAAAGACCAAGATTTAACGGAAGAATCACTGAATATGATGGCGATATCAACCACTGTGGTCTGTCCTACAGATAAGTGAGATCTATAAAGGAGATTAAAACAAAATAGTAAATCATGCTAGGACAATATACAGGGGATAGCAACTTTATTGATTAACAAATGATACAGCATTAAATGGCCATTAACTTTTCAACAAAGTTTCTATAAATCAACAGTACAGATAGATTTATGAAATTTTGTAGTATTTCAATTTGGAGAAAAACACTTCCTTCTTGACTTACTCTCCCAAACTCATCATTTACGCTAAAAAATCTGTGTAATTCCATCTGTTTCACAAGGTGGACTGTCTCCTGATTGAGGGATCAGATTACATGCTGAAGTCTAGAGAGAGAGAAAGGGAGGATGAGAGTGTGTGACTAAAGAGAGACAGAGGCAGAGAGACACACAAAACACAGAGATAGCTTTAGTACATGCTATATCTCACCCCAGTACCTGATTCACAGCTTAGACCCTCGTCGGGGTACCTAGAAAAGGATATTCCAACATCTTATGTTGCAGAGCCATAGGAGACCATAAAGTAGACATGGTCACATTTGGACTATGTTTGCTTCATGAATTATGTTTGCTCTACTTCATGTTTGTGTACACTTAATACATAATACACAAAGATAAACTACAATTTACATCATACTGTCTGTTCCCTTTTATATTATTATTGTAAAATATTACATTCTTGACTATAAAAACCTTACTAATAGCAGATTAAATCGGTTTTGTGAATGTAACCCTCTGAGAACATTAATGTTGACAACCATGTTGTTTAAAGCATCGGTTTTAGCTGTGAATCATGTTAATAATAACATTGGGGCACATTTATCAAAGGAGTTGCACCAAAAATAATTTCTTACGAGCTTTACGCCACATTTACTATGTGTTTTAGCAGTTTCAGACACTTCTGTGGATCGGCTGACAAAGGGGCATGGCCTCAACAAAGGGGGTGTGGCTTTTGGGAAAGGGCGTGGCTTAAAATGCGACCAACACGTGCCTGAATTTTGTCACAGTAAGCCAACAAAGTTGGTACAAACTTAGACTAGACAGTTCTAACTTGCACCAGATTTATCAACACTGTGGTTCATTGTAAGACTGCCTGGTTTAACGTAAAACTGTCTTACAGTTAGACACTATTGATAAATGTGCCCCATTGTGCTCTCTGAATTGAATTTTGAATAACAATTACTCGATATTATTTCTTTTTTTTTTAACTAACATAGTATTCTTTTTCCTAATGTTCCCAAGCTTTTTAGGACATGTACAGGACTAAAATAATAGACTCCACAAAAGGTAAATACTTTTCACATACAAAGCAATGAAGACCGTGTACTATTCACAGGCTCATTTTCTAAAATGTGTTTTGTGCTGTTGTCTTCAAGAATCAAGGTATGAAATATCTTCTTTAAAGCATTCTTTCTACATCATCTGAGTTTCTGGAAATGTTCAGAAGACATACACTACCAGAACCTGTTCTGCATTGTAGCTGCAATGAGTTTTATTCAGTGTTTGAAACTGCATTAAAAGCCAAACTAAAAATACCGGAATTTGTAAGTAGTTTTGTGATCTTTTAGTGGTGTTCTTTAAATTATTATTTTTTTTTTAAATTAACTTTTTTATGCATTTTAGGCATAGTAAAAAAAGGATGTCTATAGAGCAAAGCATTAAGAAAATGCCATACCTACCTCATACTAGGGCACATGTACTATGGCAACTGTGCCAGAATTTTGGCACAATTAGTAGCCAAATACTGGCATACATGCCTCATACCACATTTATTATGTGTTTTAGACTTTTTTCAGCCACCTTTATGTCAAATCTGACAAAGAAGGCATTTATTTATTAAAAGGGATGTGACTTCAGGAGAAAGGCTGTTGCTTAACATGCAGCATCATGTGCCAAAAAATGCATCAAAATTTTGCCACAATGATTGGCATAAACTGAGACAACTCATAAGTGACAAAAAACATGTCACATGTCCTTGTGAACGAAATGGGCGTGGCTTACTGTGCAACACCATGTGAGAAAAAGATGTGCCAGAATGTTGGCGCAATTGCTGGCACAAACTAAGCCAAATAATAAACTTAGACTAGACAGCTTAAACATGCATCACATTTAACATACACTTGATAAATTTGGTGCATTTTAAGACTTTCCAGTTTAGCCTAATTGTTTCAGTATGAAGTTTGAATCTGTTTATTTTTTCATGTTATGTGAGCTGTATAGAGGTGAAGGAAGAAAGAAGAAGTGAACTGTGACAATCCCCTAATGTCAATAGTGTAACCCAGTGCTATCTCTCTCCATCTTTATAACAGACATGTTACTTCTGATCGTAATCCTGCCTGAAATAATAAAGAGATGACTGCTGAGAAGTGATCTGTACACAGAAAGTGTCAGACTGTGAGACTCAGTGAAATATGAAGAACAAGCGGAAACATTAAAAAAAAACACTGAAGATCAAGTTTTCAGGGTTATTTTTAAATATAGAAGGTGACATTTTAAGATAACACAGTATCTCAAAAAAGTGAATTCACCCCTCACAAATGGTAAATATTGCATTATATCTTTTCATGGGACAACATTGATGATATGATACTTTAATACAATGTAAAGTAGTCAGTGTACAGTTTGTAAAACAGTGTAATGTGCCCTCAAAATAACGTAACACACCACCATCAATGTCTTAACCGCTGGCAACAAAAGTGAGTACACCACTTAGTTAAAATGGACTATTTTATATATTATATTTATTATATATCTTGCACATTTCTGGCCAAAGTGTCAATGTTTTCTGTGGCCACCATTATTTTCCTACACTTCCATATCTCTCTTGGGCATGGAGTTCACTAGAGCTTCACAGGTTTCCACTGGAATCCTCTTCCACTCCTCCATGATGACATCACAGAGCTGGTGGATGTTAGAGACCTTGTCCTCATTTTCTTTAGCAAGTCAGCGGTTGTCTTGGAGGTTTGGTTGGGGTTGTTATCATGTTAAAATACTGCCCTGCAGCCCAGTTTCCAAAGGGAGGGAATCATGCTCTGCTTCAGTATGTCACAGTACATGTTGGCATTCATGGTGCCTCAATGAACTGTAGCTACATACAGCTGGCAACACTCATGCAGCCCCAAACATTACACTCCCACTACCATGCTTGACTCTACACAAGAAACACTTGTCCTTGTACTCCTCACCTGGTTCCTGCCACACATGCTTGACACCATCTGAACCAACTAAGCTTCTCTTGGTCTCATCAGACCCCAGGATATGGTTCCAGTAATCCATGTCATTTTACTTGCCTTCAGCAAACTGTTTACAGACTTTCTTGTACATCAACTTTTAAAAGAGACTTCCTTCTATGCTGACAGCCAAGTAGACCAATTTGAGGCAGCATGCAGCATATGGACTGAGCACTGACCAGCTGACCGCCCCACCCTCCCCCCACCGTTTAACCTCTGCAGCAATGCTAGCAGCACTCATATATCTATTATGAAAAGACAATCTCTGGATATGACACTGAGCAAGTGCACTCAACTATCGTTGACCATGGCGAGGCCTGTTCACAGTGGAACTTGTCTACTTAAACCAATGTATGGTCTTTGGCCACCTTGCTGCAGCTCAGTATTAGGGCGTTGGAGATCTTCTTACAGCCTAGGCCACCTTAATGTAGAGCAAGTATTCTTTTTTCAGATCCTCAGAGTGTTCTTTACCATAAGGTTCGATGTTGAACTTCTAGTGACCAGTATGAGAGTGTGAGAGAAATTACTTCAAATTTAACATGCCTGCTTTCCATTCACACCTGAGTAACATTAACGAGTCACATGATATCTTGGAGGGGAAAAGGCAAATAGTACACAATTTGTTAATTTTTAATCAGGGGTGTACTTACTTTTGTTGCCAGCAGTTTAGACATTGATGGCTGTGTTGAGTCATTTTGAGGACACACCAAATTTATAAAAGCTGTACACTGACTACTTTACATTGTATGAAAATGTCATTTCTTCAGTATTGTTCCATGAAAATATATAATACAATATTTACAAAAACATGATGGGTTTACTCACTTTTGTGAAATAATGTATATTCATTTTAGTTCCAATGTACATGGTACTCATCATGTTTTATTAGAATTGCATGTATTTTTCTTATTCTCTTGTCTCCTTGTTGTTAAAAGGGTCTTTCTGTGAACATACAGTAATAACTGTGACTTCTAACATGGTACATTTGTGTACATTATTATGCCATGTTAAGTTACTTTAGAATAGTTCCATTATTATTAGAAAAGTAAGAGTTATAGAGTATTAGTGATACAGAATATGTAACTTGAAGCTCCAATGAAAAATCTATAACAGGGCTCCCAAATATAATTTGTTATTATTGTACCATTTATATCATATGGGGATAATCCTTTTTTGTCTTCTATTGCAGTGAGTTTAGAACATTGTCATTCTTGTAGTCCTTGAACTATTATTAGGTTACAAGGGAATTTTTATTCATTAAAGGGGTTTTCTCGCTTTAAAGATCATATCTGTAATGATGGGGACAGTAAAAATAAGCACTTTTGCACTTCGTTTACATTATCTAAATCAATTAGTATAGCACATATGGGCTAATCTGTCTGTGTCTAGAGCTAAATCAGCAGCCTGAGGACGGGCCATGCCCCCTTTGCTGTGACTGGCTGCCTGATATTTAGTTCAGCCATATTGGGACATGCCTCCTTGATGGGCCGCGCCCCATGTGCTGTGATTGGCTGCCTGCACTCTGTGCTTACTCCCCTTTGAACTGTGTAAAATGAAAATGAAACAGCTTTCTGTGTTGGCTGCTGGCTGTTTAATAAAGGCTGTCTGAGCTCCTCTATGCTTATCTCCCAGCTCCATGTGAAGGATCTGGGCAATTATTGAGTCTCTAGCTGTTAGATTCACTCTTCCTCCCATATAACACAGCCTTATACATTCTTCTCCACTCTATGTCCTGCCTGATATCAGAGGGGGGAGCAGAGTGCATTTCTCACATTTGTTTCATCAGTTCAGGCTGTATATATAACTTTTTACACCAATACAGGTGTTCTGGTTACAAGGAGCTTGTGCAGCCTGGGACGTAGGTGACAGCTCTGCAAATATGAGAACTGACCATTGCAGGAGGTCTACAGAGCTGTGAGATCCTCTCCTCTCCACTGCTCACACAGAATGATGATGTCACTAGTCCTCAGTGAGGGAATGCATGCCTCCTGGGAGGAGAGACATGCCCCTGGAATTGAATCTGTAAGAGACAGACACAGCCTAAGTCTACAAAAACATGTGATCAGAAAACCCCTTTAATCTTGTGCTTTAAGTATCACAGTAGAAATATTTTCATAGACCTATGCTTAGGGTGTAATAATTGCTTAGGGAAATAGCAGTATATCTCCTATGCCAGCAGTGTTATCTTTTAATTTACACTCATGGACAAAATTGTTGGCTATAAAAAGAAAAACCCACAATGGTCACTGAAATAACTTGAAGGTAACAAAAGTAATGATACATTTAAATTGACTAAAAATCAACTAATGAAAGTCAAATATTGCTTTTGAACTGTGGTACAATCTGAAAAAATTTAATAGAACAAAACATTTAAAATGGCATGGACAAAAATAATGGTACCAATAACTTAATATTTTGTTGCACAACCTTCTTAGGCAATTACTGTAAACCAACAATTTCTGTAATTCTCAATGAGACTTCTGTGCTGTCCACAGGTATTTGGCTCACTCCTCATGAGCAAACTGCCCTAGCTGTCTCAGGTGTAAAGGTGCCTTCTCCAGACCTCATGTTTCATCTCCTTCCACAGATGTTCATTAGGTTTCAGATCAGGGATCATAGAAGCCACTTCAGAATAGTCCAATGCTTTGCCCTTAGCCATTCTTGAATGTTTTAGCTCTGTGTTTTGGGTCATCGTCCTGTTGGAGGACCCATTAACTGGATGGCCCAAAGTTCCTGACTTTGGGCAGAAGATTGCCTTGTATCTTAAGATTTTTTGTCTTGCATTTTTTCAAAACCCCCCTGCTAGAAAAAGGCAAAGCCCCAAAACACAATTGGTTCCTCCTATTTAAAAGTAGGTACAATGTTTTTTTTTTGTATGTTTCCCCTTTTTTTTTTTTTCTGTAAAAGGTGATGTGCTTGCCAAAAAGCTCCGTTTTTTTATTGTCTACAGGATGTTATTCCAGAAATGATTTTGCTTGTCAATCTGCAGTCTTGTTTTTTTTTATAATTTGCTTTCAACAGTGGTCCCCTAGTCGTTTATTTCAAAGACGGACGATGTAAATTTCACTGAGTACCTTGACTTAGAATCACCTTAATTTTTTTGGGAAGTTGTTCGGGTTGCACTTTGTTTACCCTTTGTATTAAGTCTCTTTAATTTGTCATCTTTTTTTCCCCTTGTGAAAATCCAATGGGTGGCTACGTCCCATGACCTTAAATTTCAAATAATTTCTCCCTAAAACAATCTCTTTTTTAGTTCATTTGGGGTTTGGTCAGCGTGGTACAGACCACAATACCCGCGACGTGGGTACCTTATAACCTTTAATTTACTGACGAATGTTACAAGTTTTAAGTACCCTTTATGCTAATTAAAAGAACAACCCTTTGTTTAACATGTTCCCTGTTGAAATTTTTTTCAATCTTCTTGGGGGTTTATTTTTTGTCAAGGGGCCCGTTATTTATTGCATTTTTTAAAATTTGTTGAGCCACAATCAAACCTATGGGTTTGTTGCAATGTCTGGGCTAAAACTCACTTTTTACCTAGAAAAAATCAGGGGCCCCCCTTATTTTTTCCGAGCACCAAATGAAATGGGGGAGCCCTTTTATTTGGTTGATATGGGCAACAAAGTGAGTTTTATACCTATACAGTTTTCATACATGTGGCCATATGTCTGACTTTGATTCGTTGATTTTTAATACATTTAAATGTATTACCTTTATCAGTTTCAAGTTATTTCAGCAAACATTGTGGGTTTTTCTTTCTTTAACTAAAGGGAAAAACCCATAAATTTTTCCATATGTATAAAATCAAGAAAACCCGAAATTTTTAAAGAACAGGACCAAATTTTATGAAAACAGTCTAGCAGCAACCCATTAGAGAACATCTTTCATTTCATAAAGTGCTCTTGAAAAATAAAAGCTGAGATCTGATTGGTTGTGATGGGTAACAAAGCCATTCTTACTGCTAGAAATCCTTCATACATAAGGCCCAATATACTTGCAAACCTCCATACAAGACATTAAAAAAAATTCTTAAATCCCCAGTGTCCAATAACGTGGTCGAATATTTTTAAAATTTGATGTTTTTTTGTAATGCAGTGGAATTGGGCCCCGAACAATCTAGAAAAAATTGTTCCCCACTTACTTTTAATGCAAATGTCAAAAATTAGCTTATACATGTAAGTCTATTGTTTGAAGCAAAAATAAATGTATTTAGTGAAAATGTTTTATATGATTTGCTGAAAGGGAAGGAATTTTATCGTTTTTAAGGAAAAAAGAAACTGATCATAAATGTGAAATATACTGCAATTATCTTAAATAATAAAGTATATACCACTTGTGTGTTGTATGTTTCTTTGTGTGTATTTCTTCTTTTTATTTGAATATGGACCATCTTTGAAGATGCAAGACTTTTTGTTATCGAACCATTAAGTGAAATGTACTTGGCGGTTTAATTTTATGTAGATTTTGAATACACTTTCTGCAGAGTAAAGTGCAATAGATATGAATGGGGTTTGGAAAATCCCCATCTTAATGAAGCAAAAAGGAATGGTGCTTATAAAAGCATGCTGTGGATTTTAAATATATCCCCAATGTTTTGTTCTTCTGTGGATTTGCTGTATATTTTCCATCCTAACATGGGTTTAAATTGTGGGAAAACCTGCGATTTTTTTTTGCTGTGGATCTGGGCACCCCAAAACTGAAAATTCCATGTGTTTTTACCTATAGCCAAAAGAGACCGATGGAAGAAAAACCCAAAAACAAACCGGTAAATGTTTTTTTTTTTTTATTTTTTATTATTAATTATTTTATTTTATTATTATTATTATTATTCAAATTATTATTTTTAATGTTTCCATCTGCCACATATTCTTTTTTTCATGCTGATGTTTATTCATGTATTTTAGGAGAACCTCACAAATGATTTCACACCATTGGCAACATTTGAAGGACAAAGGATGCTGTGAATTGATTAAATATAAAAAAGGTAATTTAAATCAGCAAAATCAGCAAAAAATGAATTTTTGGTTTTGGGAGCACTCCCAAAATGGTTTTCCACTGCAGAGTCACTGTTTCAATTTCATGGTGGGGAGTTGATTATACATGGACATTAGTAAACATAGAAAACAGTCACAGTTCACCAGAACATTAGCTGCTCATACATGAAGCCTGTCCTTTCTGTCTTATTGACCAGAATCTTGACTTTTTTTTTTGGTAGGGGGGTTCCATGATAAAAAAGGAAGAAAAGGACAGGTACAGCTAGCCTAAACCATACTTATCGTTTTCCCAAATCATCTAAAACTATACATATATACTTACATCAAAATGATCAAAATAAAAAAGCCGGAACACTTTTATATTTCATTGTTATTTGCAAAATTAAAAAATAAAATATATGTTTTGGTAATCTGTTAATTTAGTCAAAGAAAAATGTTAACTTATATTTTGAGTGAAAAAATATAAAAAAGCAACTCTAACATCATGATAAAAATTACTTGGGTAGCCCAACAAAAAAAACATTTAGGGTTGTTCAAACACCAAGGTGAAAAACCAATTAATGTGTCTAATTATTGAGGAAAAGGCAAGAAGATACTTGATTAATTTTGTAAAGCTCTACTTACCAGACTTGTGTTAAGGGTCTGAGCTGAACGATGTCATCTTAATTACCGTATGTTTCTCTTGCATTGAAAAGCGATTTCTAACAGATATATCATTATTTGTTGATAGTAAAACCCCAAACCCCATAAAGTCAATAATACCCCAAATCATACCTCTACACTCACTAGATCAGTTAAACCAAGACTCTAAAATTATCCAGACTAAACTGCCAAGGATAACAAATACTCCAATCCAGACTTAAAAATCAATCAGAATTCAGATATAGGCCCCTAAAATTAATTTGGATCCCTTTCCAGACCACTAAAATTAATCAAACTATATACCAGACCCATACACTTAGGCTATGTCTACACGGCATTGGACAAAAAACTCACTGAAAACCAAATCCTAAAAAACGTTCATAAAACTGAATCTTTTGTCCCCTGCATGTCCAAAAAAGTCTTTTTTTGTGCATTTTTTATGCACTTTTTTTTTTTGCAGAAATGCAGTGTTGTAATTGCTATGGATTTGTGCCAAAAACGCATGGCAAAAAACATCCAGCGCTTTACATAGACTCCAATAGCAAATTTTCTGCCCTGCTCAGTTGTCGAAACATGTTTCAAAAAACAACCAGCAAAAAACAAGCAGAAAAAAATGTTCTGTGGAGACAGCAGAACGTTTTTACTATTAAAGTCTGTGGGACCTGTTTTCAGTCGTTTTTCTGTGCAGTGGAGACATAACCTTAATCACAAAGAAGAATGCTGATAACTCTTCCCTTCCAAAAATTTTGTACACAATGTACTGATGCTATCTGGACTCTGTTACTAGACCCTATGGTAGTTCTGCTTCTGACAGCAGACATGCTGGCAATATATGCATTGAAGGAGATACTACCTTCCCATAATGTATATAAGGTGTCAGCTCTGTGAAGTCCCGGCAGCTAGGGCCACATGTATGAAAACTGTCCATATCTAAGGGTATGTTCACACGGCTTATTTGGACGCTGTTTTGGACGTGGTTTTTGGAGCATTTTCGCACCCAAAACAGCATCCAAATCGCCCTCAGTTCATTTCATTGATTCCTATGTAAAACCGCGTTGTAGTTCACACACGACAAGGTTTTTACGCGCTTCTTTGGACGCTGTTTTGGGCACTGGAAAACAAGTGTCATGTCAATTCTTGAAGCGTGTTTTAGGTACGTTTCTTGGTTGGTTTTTTTTTTAACTTATTTTTGAAGTGTTTTTTAGGCGCGTTTTTTGACCTGGCTATTAATTTGTATGGGTGAAAGCAATGTTTAAAACCTCACCCAAAACCTCAGCCAAAAATGCACCAAGAAACATGTTTAAAACCTCTTCTGAAAAAACGTGTTTTAGGCGAGGTTTTAATGCTGTTTTGGGAGTGAAACGCTCCAAAAACCACTTTGAAAACAGCATCAAATTCAGATATGTCAACATACCCTAAGACTTTCCTTGTTGTCCATAGCAACCAATCAGAGCTCCCCTTTCATTTCATATAGTGCTCTGAAAGAATGAGAGGGGTGCTCTGATTGGGTGCTATGGACAACAAAGAAAGTCTTATACCTAGACAGTTTGCATACATGTCCCCTTCGATTGCCTCCAGGCTGAATTCAGACCATGATCTGACACTTCAGGTCTGCTAATAGAGCATATTATTCAGGCTTCTCAGCACCAAGAGATCACTGTCAGAATAGTACACAGTAGGTGTGAGGTCATTTGCACACGTTTTGGGTTGATGCCTGTTTGTAACACAACTTGTCGCACATAACTCATTTGTGTCATTTTTGCTGTATTGTAGTAAAATGTAGTAAAATGCTCCATAGTGATTATTACTGTTTCTTTTTTCTCTACACAGGACCAAGTTCCATGAGGAATGATCCTGAGCTTTTTTGTTTTAACTGTACTCTGTATTTTACAAGCAATAAAACCAATAACCCCAGCAACCTGTGACTGTGTATTTATTTTAAACAGTAAAAGTTGCCATTATTAGTTTTGTTCTTGTTGCTGTTTTTGGTATAACATCTTTCTTTTAAAGGTTATTGTCTTCTATCACATACAATCAATATTGTGATTGGCTTGGATTCGGCTTTGTGAGTACACCATCCAGTATTTATCTGTCTTTTCCCAGCATTAATTACAGTTGTGAAAGTCATATATATTATAGAAAAAACACCAGCCAAAAGAATTATGTGTCAGATTACTGACAAAAACAATTGCTCTAATTGCTATAATTTGACATAGCTTCGTGTACCAAGTGTCCAATACCACAAGTCACAAGCAGCTGATGATAAACCTTTGAGTCAAAGTAATCTCTACCTAATGCAGGACTGTGCCTACTAAGCTGCTAGCATCTTGCATAGTATTTGTAAGATGATGCTTATTATTTTTGTGACTTCCTTTCAGACCCAAGTGTTATCCGTGACCTTCAGGTTACTGGTGTCTTATCTTCAAGTGCAACGGTACAATGGGTGCAGCCGACAGGAGGCCCAGCAAATTATACTGTAACTGTGAGTGGATATCCTTCATCTAATTACAGTCTCGATTCATCTACAACATCCCTCACTTTGTACAATTTGGAACCTGGAAACTACTACACTGTTGTGGTGTCTGCAAATGATGTACCTTTCTCCATAAGCTTCAACACAGGTAGCGTATATGTTACTTTCTTATATTTGCAACTAATATTTCTTGGATATTTGTTATGTATTAGAAATCACCCTCTATAGAGATATGCTCACATGCACACAAATACACACATACTTGCCAGCCACAAACAGTACAAGACAACTGCTCTAGATGAAGTCTCAAACGACCTCCTCACTGCTAAATCTCAGGTCAACTACTTGTTGTTGCTTCTTCTGGATCTCTCTGCAGCATTTGACACTGTAGATCACCATCTTCTCTTCAACATGCTCAAGCGCCATTGGCCATACAAGACACCGCTCTCTCTTGTTCTCATACTTCCTCTTGACTGCTCCTCAGTGGTCTTATTTTCGGGTCTAATATCTCATTATTCTCTTGATTTTGAGGTTCCTAGGGATCAGTCTTGGCTCCTCTCCTCTTCTTCACTCTACACAGCCCCCATTGGGAAAACCATCAGCAGATTTGGCTTCCTAGTACCATTCTCTATGCTGATGCAAACCAATTTATACAGCTCTTTCTGAGACATCACTCCTGCCCTGCTACAAAACACCAGTGACTGTCTGTCCACTGTTTCTGACATCAGGTCCTTTCTCTATCTTAAACTAAACCTCACTAAAACTGAACTTCTTGGTTTGTTCCCACATCTTCTAATTCAAAACCACCCTCTGTAATTCCCTGTCTAAGTGTGAGGTATCAACATAACTTCACTAGGCAGCAGGCCCGCTGTTTGGGGTTATACTAGACTTGATCAGTCTTCAAACCCTATATCCAAATCCCTTGCCTCTGTCAGGTCACCTGCACCTCAAGAATATCTCCCAGAATCCGTCCGTTTCTCACTGTGAGTAACAACTCAACTCTCATTGTGGTCCTTAATTCTTTCTTGTCTTGACTACTGTAACTCCTTGTTATCAGTTTCCCTCTCTGTAAAAATCTCCCCCTCTCCGAATCTGTCCTGACTGCAGCAGCCAGGTTCCTTTTTCTTTCCAGCTGCTATACTGATGCCTCTGCCTTGTGTCAGGCACTGCCACTCGGTTGTCTATTCAGTTCAGGATACAATATAAACTCTAATCTACACCCCAAAAGTCTCCTCGCACTACCACTCCCCTATATCTCCTCCACTCCCTATTTCTCTGTCTACCACCCCTACCCGTCTCTCCACTCTGCCTGCAGATCTCAAGTCTACCAGATCCTAATTGCTAACACCTACCTTCTATCACACAAACTTCTGTCACTCCCTACACTAGGGCCTCTACAGGCACTTAGTTGTATATAGATGTACTGTAGGGTGGCAGGTTCACTCAATTTTTATGTAAACCACCGCATATTTGATAAACATGGCTGCATCCATTTTAAACTTAGTACTTTTCACCCCCTCCTACCCCTGTATATACGCTTATAGATTGTAAGCTCTCGGGGTAGGGCCCTCAACTTGTGTCACATCTGTAAGTAGCTTTTATTGTGCAATGTATGTCTTTTTGTCTGTAAATATACCCTCTAAATTGTAAGTCCTGTGAAATTTGTTGGCGCTATATAAATAAAGATTATTATTATTATTATTATTATTATTATTATTATTAAGCAAAGTACAAATACTCGATGTCCCCTTATATAAAATAATCTCTAGAGCTTCCACATAAAGTATATAGTGCCAGCCACAAAGCCTCCATACATTTACAATTATATAGGCCTCATAAAATTGCCATCTGTATTCTTGAATATAGTTATAGTCATACAGTCTCTTTATCGTTAATGCCATAGAGCTTCTATAGCTGCATATGTTTAATTTCCCTACATCCTAGAGAACCCATTGATAGAAGTGGAACCTTCTTTTAGCATCAGCAAAAGCACCATATAGTGCCAGTCATAGGATTCTTATTCCTAGATCCGGAGTCCTACACAATGCTAAATTGCCAAAGCAGCAATTTACAAGTCACTTGCCATTCCAAGCTACTATCTTTTCCAAGTTCCAGCTATTCCCTTCTCCACCCTAGAGTATATATACAGCTTGCCATATCTGATGTTAACATAACAGATAAAAACATTGTAGTTGTTGACAAGCGGATGATTTTTAATTTTTTCCCCCATTTCATTCTCAGTTCCTGCAATCGTCCAGAATTTAACGGTTGTTGATGTCACAGCAACATCTATATCTCTGAGTTGGCAACCACCAGAAGGGAATACAACATATTATACAATCCAACTCTTAGGAGGTTCAGTTTTTTACATATCTGCGACAAATCATATTTTTCAAGGCCTAACACCAGGAAATTATTATACATTTTCAATATATTCCGTGGCTGGTGATAAAAATGGCACAAGTGTAGATATATCATCATATACAAGTAAGTGCTGAAGCAGATCTCTTGGTAGCACATAAAGCAAATGTATTAAGTCATTGTTGAGATGTACTATTATCTGAAGATATTCATCTCTGTGTGTTCCCTTATCATTGTGTGTTTGTCTAATAAATACACAACATTTATTTAGGGCTACAATCAGATAATCTGGGTCTCAAATGGTATTGCAACCAAAAAATAAAGTTTCTGTCAGAGTTAAAATTTAAGCTAGACTCAGTATTTTTCAGTTATATCTGTTTTTCCACAGACATGTTACAGTTTTTCTATTTTTTTCTGGAACAATTACTTTAATATGTTAGGTATAACTGGTGCATGTGCAAATTACTGCCAAATACTGGGAAAAAAAGTTTTTAAGTGAAAAAGTTTAGGTTGGCTTCTCAATAGTTAAAGGGGTTGTCTCACTACAGTCCAGTTGTTTCAATTTAATTTTTGAATTCAGAGGCAAGTTTACTTTACTGGCTTCCAGTGACGAGCTATTGAGGACACCAGGTCTGTAGCTATAGCAACCAGTGCTGGCAGCCTATCAGGAGAGATTGAACAGGTCGGTAGTTATAGCGACCTGAGGAACTGATGCTGCCCATACAAGAAGGAATATCGGGGAATAGGTAGGACACTGTTAATGGACATATATTGCAAAGTGACTTGTTTTTATAAGATCTTTAACATAAAAATCAATCCTTGTAGTGAGACAACCCCTTTGACTGTAATTATGATGTTGAAATTCAGTCTACTCTATGTACAGATTTATTTCACAAGCCACACCATAATTAGCATGCATAGATGCATAGCAAAATGGGATGGGGCCCCACCACCTAATGACAGGTAAGGGAATGGGCAGCATAAATAGCAATAATTGAAGCAATAAATAATGCTGCATATATTATTATACCCACATTGTAGTGCTAAAAAAATCAAAAAGCCTCTATTCCCAACAAAAGGTAATATGTTCTTGTACTCAAATTGGGGCCCCATAGCAGCTGCTATGGCTTTAGTTACACTGGAGGCTTAACATTCAGCTTCTGGGCCTCAGTGCAAAATGGCGGGGCCCACATCTAATCATGTACCAGTTATGAAAAGTCTTCTGATGGTGAGTTCACACTGCATACTGTGGGGCGCACAGGTGCGTGTTGCAAAACATGTTCATTGTGCTGTTGAAATTACACACTTGCAAGCGAGTAATTTCAACGTGATTATGATGCGCAATGGCCCAAGGCAGATATCTGCCTCACATACTTAATTATTTGATGGCACGTGTACGCCTGAAGGAAGTGACATGTCAATTCTTTTCAGGCGTGTACAAAAATATGAGAGTAAATTACTTGTTACATAGTTACATTGTTAGTATGGTTGAAAAAAGGCATATGTCCATCACGTTCACCAAGGGTGGGGAAAATGTGGCTAAAGGGAGGGAGATAAAGAGTTTAAGCCTATTTTCCAAACTGATTAAGACTTAGAAAACCATAAGGTAAGAACCAATCTGCTCTAGGGAAGATTTACTTTCTGATCCCAGAGTTGCATAGACTGCATCTAGAATTTTATATGGCTACATATGTATTAATATTCTTAAGTTTAAGGTAGTTATCTAAGCCTCTCTCGAAACTCACAACTGTTCTTGCTGTGACCAGCTCCTCAGGCAGGTTATTCCACAGATTTATAGTTCTCACAGTGAAGAAGGCTTTTCTCCTCTGGAGACTGAATGTTTTTTTCTCCACCCGAAAGGAAATTTCCCCTTGTCTTTTAAGGGTGCTTTACATGAATTTGTTTTTCCTCATACTTTTTGTAGGGAACATTTATATACTTTAAACACTAAGGGCCACATGTATGAAAACTGTCTTGGTCTAAGACTTTTCTTGTTGCCCTTAGCAACCAATCAGAGAACCCTTTTCATTTTATATAGTGCTCTGAAAAAATTAAAGTGGCGCTCTGGTTGCTATGGGAAACAAGAAAAGTCTTAGAGCAAGACAGTTTTCATACATATCCCACTAAAAATACTATAAATATACTATAAATTAATCATGTTCCCCGAGCCATTTTTTCTCAAGACTAAATAAGATGCTCCATTCCCCTTATAAGTTTGGTTGCTCGTTTTTGTACTCTCTCTAGCTCCGTTACATCTTTTCTATATACTGGAGCCCAGAACTGAACAGCATATTCCAAGTGAGGCCACACTAATGCTTTATACAGTGGTAGAATTACATCCTTATCCCGCAAGTCCATGCCTTTTTTAATACACGCCAATATCTTACTTGCCTTAGAGGCAGCTGATTGACACTGCATGCTGCTCTGTAGTCTATGATCTACAAGAACGACCAGATGTTTCTCAGCAAGTGAGTTGAGAGTTTTTCTCCCCCAGGACAACATTGTATGTTTAAAGCATAGCTTTATGGAAAACTGGTAATTGGTTCTGAGGCTCCAAGATGTGACCCCAACATAATGCAAAATTTAAATGAATAAAGTTATGCAGATAAGTAATTCAGATAAAGCAAGTCTTTACATATAATAGTCAGACAGTGCTGCTGGAAGGACAGGAGCATCTTTGGTGTACTTTAAAAACAGTGCACCAGAAAAAGAGAAAATGAGGCCTCACCTAGTGCCCAAAGTAACCACTCATCCTGGCACATGATCTGAAGGGAAGTGCTACTAGAACACCAATCACTGCATGCACTTCCCCAAAACAGTGGTTTGACAGAGGTTTTGCAAGTAAAATATTCATAATCATTGTCCGGATCAGTGTCTGGGACATTGTATCTTCAAACCAGACTCAACATAAAGGGCCACATGTATGATAACTTGTTTAGGTCTAAACTCACTTTTTTGCCCATAGGTTACTATGGGCAAAAAAGTGAGTTTTAGACCTAAACAGTTATCATACATGTGGCCCAAAATGTCCCAGGAAAAACCATTGTATATTGAAAATATTGTATCCATTGTGTGACCTCCTCTTAAACATACTTCTGGTTCTATCCAGAGTCAAACGTGGATAAACCCATGTTTAAGTATGTCCAGAGCTTTTTTGCTAATATAAAAATACCATCAGTGCACTGTCTTCGTCAATTTCCAAGTGGGGACACTCAACCCCTTACCGCCCATGGATGAATGGGGATGTCCTATTGTTGATAAGGTACCAATGTAGCAGACTTACTTAGTAAATCTGCTACATAGTTGCCGGGTGCCGACTGCTAATTTCAGCTGACACCTGCTGCTAACAGCAGGGAATGGAGTGGACTCTGATCTCTTTAGACATTGCAGCGATTGTGCCGTCTAAATGAATAAGGAACAGTGCTGCAGGGTGCTAATTGGTTACCATGGCAGCTGAAAGCCCAATAAAGGCTTCTGTAGTGGCCATGTTAGGGTTTCTATTACTTCCTGCCCCAGGCAGAAAGTAATAGAACCACCATCTTGGTACACCCTTCTGGATTATATATATGATACAAAAGGTTTACAATCGATTGAGTCCCTAATGGTCAAATACTCTAGGGGGACTAAATGTGAAAGTAGAGAAAATAAAATGTTTCAAAAGTATAAAACATAATAATAAAAAAAGTAAATGTTCAAATCCCCCCTTGCAATTTTACAAATAAAAAATGTAAAAAATAAAAATGTTACACATAATTGGTATCACCGGATCTGTAAAAGTCCGACCTATTAAAATCTATCATCATTTATCCCCTACACTGAACAGAGTAGAAGGAAACATTTCAAATGCCAAAATTTAGTTTTTTTTGTAATATCCCTAAAAACTTGGAGTAAAAAGTTACAAAATCTCAAGGTTAAAAAA